>CBVK0102019609.1:0-13627 GCA_900067695.1 Picea abies | reverse complement strand
AACTCATCTATTCACACTCAATAGAATGTACTTATGTACCTTAAGGGCCACCATAATTATTGGTGGTTTCTTTTTCATTTGTTAACATTTTTCATCATTGACTGGTAATTAGATGGCTTCTACCATGTTTGACTTCAACACCTTTATTCATGTGGTTAGATTCGTACTGTGGAACAATAGAGATGAAGACCCTAGATCCTATCTGATAGATCCAGGTTGCAATGGAGTATTTTGAGTATGTACTATTGCATATATCCACAATGTATGTCTCATGGCTATGTTCAAATTTGATTCTTTATGACAGATCCACAATGTATTTTTGGTGGCTATGTTCATATTTGAGACATTACGGCATGGATCCACGGTGTATTTTGGTGGCCATAACCTATCTTACTTGACATGTATGTTTCCATGATGATACTTATGCTTTGAGTCACTTGTATGATGAGTATGTGAATTCCTACTTCAATGATGATATATGTTATTGTATTGTAACTCCTTGTTTGTTGTTGACATGTTTCTGACTGATGTGTTCCCTGTTTCAACACCCACACAACAAATTATTTCAGCTATCACTCCTTTTCTAACTTCATACTTTGGGGTGCATTCTATTACACATTATTTTCGTCACAACTACAACCATTGATGATGTGCACCTACCATTTTTCATTCAAAGGATTATTGATTTAATCCCTGAAGAAGATGTAAGAAAACCCTTTCCTACAGAGATGAAAATATGGAAATTTCCTTTTAAAACCCTAATTTATGAAAGTGTTTCATGTTGCACCACTTCATCATGCGACACCCTTAAAGTGTCACATGTTTCAAAATAGTAGCCTGCAACAATGTTGCATGTTTCTAGTTCATAGGGTGGGACATTGTTCATATGAAGGAAAAAAAAAGAAATTCGTGAAATTTCTAGAATAGAAGCTTCGAGGACGAGGTGTCCTCTAATCCTGAAGGTATAATATTTAGGGACTCCTGAAAGTGTGGAAATGGTTACCCCCTTAGGGATACCTTGTAATGGAATGTGCTCTATAGTCTGCAAGGGCTCACTAATGTCATGTTTGATACCTTCATCATCACTTTCATCCTCCTCATCATAAACTACCTCAATATAATGGACTTTACCCTTGCCCATACATCTATGACTTGGTTCCCATGGATATTTGCATCTAAAACAAATATTCTTCTTCTTTAGTTCTTTCTAAGTCTCCTCACATGCTATTTCCTTCCCTTTCCATGACTTCTGAAGAAATTTGGTCTCCTTGCCTCCTTGAGGGATGAAGGATTTTATTGAATCCTTCTTGTTAACTACATCCTTCATATCCTAGGATATCATGATGGCCTCTTGTAATGTGGTTGGCCTAAAGGCCTTCACCCATCCTCTCAGGGGTTCAACCAGTCCTTCCATGAATAACATCACCAACCTCTGTTGAGAGATATCTATCAACATAACTGCTATTCTCTGAAATTTTGTGATGTATTCTTCTGGTGTGCCTATTTGTTTAAATTGTGCCAACTCTTTGAAGTGTATTTCAGGGTCCTTCTGGTCAAACCCGTCCATCAATATCTGAGTGAAGTCCACATATGAAGTGATTTTAATGTGTCCTAATGTCACCATCCCATGGTACCACCATTTGTGAGTTTCTCCTTCCAAGTGAAGAGTGACATTGAATTGATTCTACTTCGAACATTGGGTTGAGCTGGAGATACGTGTCTAACTTATGTACCTAGGCCTTGGTCGTACTCTTTGTTGATCCATTGAAGGGTGGAATAGTCAAACTTCCCACCTTGCGCATGAGATCAAAATTATGTGGGCTCGATGTTCCTCTGTTCCCCTCCCTTGTGTCATACTTATGTTTGACTTAGCAGAAGTATTTATAGGAAATGTTCTCATGGAAATGTATCTTCCTGTCTCCTAAAAAAATATTGTAGTATCTGGATCACCTCATTGTTGTCTCCCATCCTTCCTTTTGGTTCTAATTCTACATGTTTAATTATTTTTCTCTTTCTGGTGATTCTCGAGAAGCTTTTCCTTCACTCCCATTTCTTATAGGAATCAATGTAGTCACATGATTGTAGAATCACTATCTCTGATACCACTGTAATTCTCCAAACTAGGATAGATGGGAATTATATGTGTACTACCCAAAATTATTATTCTTCTTTGTGTGATTTTATCAAATAGTTTTTTGGAAGTGCCAAAAGTAGCTTAAACATAGATCATATATCCATTACACAAAGAATTGAGCAGATAATAATGACATCTTATTATGGATGGAAGTTCCCCAAAATCAGTACAATGATAACTAATGGTTGTAATAACAACTGCAGACTACTACTAAGCACACAAACTAATGTTTGTCAGGAAGAATCACAATCTACTACAGAAAACAACACAATGGAACCTAGAATGATGCCAAGATATGGAGCCCAAGGCTCTTCAATCCATCCTCTGCTATTCTCTAGTGACATTTTATCTACGACCGATCCTCCAATTGATTCAGATCTCTTCCCATACCCAATCTGGCGAGCTACTGCAAAACCTCCAATTCACAAGGGTCCTTGTAGGATGTTTGCAGGGTGTCTAGCGAGGCCTCGTGGGATGACCCTAGTTCAACACATGGGGATGCCTCTTTTTCCAAGTGCAAGAAACCCTCCTGACACATGTGGACCTGATGAATATTCTCCTCCAAAAATTTGTTGTAAACCCCCTTTCCAAGATGATCTTACTTCAAATTGACTCCAGGACAAAAACAAGCACCACAATGAAATCAAATGAGGATTCTGAATGAAATCCCATTTTTTCTATCTAGGGTGGATATTGTGCCATCAAAACCAAACCTGCAATGGAGGGGTTTTTCCCAAAACCCCAACGAAAAACGTTGGCCTCAAGAGCACTCAATAAGATATCAAAACATAATGCCAAGGGGAAGGGTTTCTCCTCCATTTATCCCTCCTTTGGATCTTATAGATATTTCCCCCATTTTGACTAAATCAAATCTTCACTTTATTTTCCCTCCAATTCCATTAAATATAATTATTTATTTTATTTAAGTCACTTTTAGGGTTTAACAATATTTTTACCCTCATTGACTCCCTTTTCCATTGTTGACTATAGCCTATGGGAGTCGTATAGGCTATTGATTCATCCTTATCACTTGGAAGGGGACATTACAAATTCACCCTAGATTCAATGACCATCTCTAAGACTAAATATGGATCCAAAGTTGTTGTTGGAGAGGTTGATCACCATTCTAGGTTGTATACCTTCTCACATTTTGTTCCTAAATTTAATTCAGTTATGCTGCTAACACATACAAATGATGAAAGTATATTATGGAATGAAAGGTTTGGACATTTTAATTTCAAGTACTTGCAACAATTGAGTAAGTAAGGAATGGTAACTAGTCTACCAAACATAAAATTCATAGATGGAGTCTATCAATGTTGCATACTTGTCAAACACCTTGAAGAAAATTTTTGAGGAAGGAAAAACATGGAGAGCATCCTCCATTCTGTAGCTCATGCACAATGATGTAGCTGGTCCTTTCCCACACCCATAAATAAGAAAAGAAATATATGTCCTTACATTCATTGATGACTGGTCCAGATTCACATGGATCTACTTTCTCAAATTCAAATATGAAGTCTTTACATGACTTAAAGATTTCAAGGAACTTGCAGAAAATCAATCCTTGAAAAGAATCAATATCATTTGCATGTAAAATGGAGGAGAATATGTAAATCAAGATGTGGAACATCTCTTTTATGAATATTTCATACAATTGCAACATGCAGTTCCATATACTCCACAAAAAAAAATGGTAACAAAGAGCAAGAACCGGTCCTTGAAAGAGATGACTAATTGCATTTTGCATGCAATATATCTTCCTTCAAAATCATGGGATGAAGCAATAAACTATGGCACATACATTCAAAATAAATTTCCCCAAAAATCCTTGAAAGGAATGACACCTTTTGAATCCCGGAGGGACAAGAAAATGGAAGTCACACACTTCCACATCTTTGGGTCTTGCGTATGGGCCCACATCCCTTCAAAACGAGGAAAGATTTGGATCCTCAAAGAAAAGAATGCATTTTTGTGGGTTAAAAAGAAGGTGTAAAGGGGTACAAATAATTGGATCCTTCAACAAAAAAGCTGATCATTGAATGAAGATTAATATTTGAAGAATATCCCTTGCATGCATTCCATGAGCAACCTACAAAAACTTCTTCGCCTCCTCTTGAATAAGATCTTAGAGATTATTTTTTCTGTCATTTAGATCAAATTTCAGATCTGATTAAGTTGTACATGATGCATGTGTTGATCCTTATCCTAGATAACTTTGGGCACAAAAGACCATACAAGCTACCAGAGATATAGTGGGAGATCATGTTGATCGAAGGAAGATAAGATCTCAATTTGAGGGTGCTTCACATGATCTCACAACTACATAACTATGATTTCCCATGCATTTCTATATGGTTCTTGCATCTAACCCTCATTCCTATCTAGAGGATGGAGGGAATCCTTATTAGGAAGAAACCATGAATGAGGAAAACAATTCCCTCATCGAGAACCAAACTTGGGATTTGGTTCTGCTTCCATCCAATCTGAAACTTGTTCGATGCAAGTGGATCTGTAGGAAAATGAAAGCAATAGATGGAATTGTAAGCATATAAAAGTCAAGATTGGTATCCAAAGTCTTCCAACAATTTCATGGGATCAACCATGATGAAACATTTGCACCAATGGACAATATGGATTCTATTCGGTTGGTTATCTCTATTGCAACAACAAGAAAGTGGGAGGTTCACCATATGGATGTGAAAAATTATTTTCTTCACAGTGATATCAAAGAGGAAATCTACATGGAGCAACTGTAAGGGTATGTACAAAATTCATCACTAGTTTGCAAACTCAAGAAATCACTCTATGGCCTCAAGAAGGCACCTAGAGATTGGTATGCCAAAATGGATTCATACCTTCTCTCTCAAATTTTTATTTGATGCAAATCTGATCCAAATGTGTATATGTTGAGATCTATTGATTCTCCCTTGCTTACAATATTGTATGTAGATGATTTATAATCACATATATTTTATCCTTATCCATTTTTGTAGTCAAAACCACTTTGTATGATAGGTTTTCCATGACCGATATGGATCTACTACACTACTTTCTTGGTCTTGAAATCAACCATGCCGATTCAGGAATCAATATGTCTTAGTCAAATTATGCCAGATATATCATGGTCAGATTTCATATGGACAACCGTAAGCCATCTTCCAAACCTTTCCTATCTTGGGTCAAGTTAGAAGATGACGATGATACACCTTTGGTTGATTGTACCAAGTATTGTCATTTAGTGGGGAGTCTTCTTTGTCTCACCCACTCTCGTCCTGACATCTCATATGTTGTTGGATTTTTTTCCATATACATCCAAGAACCGCATGAACTACATTGGAAAGATTCCAAGCATGCACTTTAGTATGTCAAAGGTACACTAGCCATGGTATACATTATGTACCAGGATGTACCTTGGATATTGTCAGCTACACTGATTCAAATTGGGTTGGAGATAACACAAATCACAAGTCCAGCTTAGGATATGTTCTTAGCTTGGGATCTGGCCCCATATGTTGGTCCAACAAAAAGAAATCTACCATTTCTTTTTCATCAACAATAGCTAAATATAGAGGTGCAGTTAATGTTACAACTCAAGCCATTTGGTTGCAACACTTCTTCACAAAGCTTGGTATACTATTTCATTGAACAATTGTTATCTGGTGTGATAATCAGAGTACACTCAAGTTTTGCAGAGATCAGTACAATGAAAAAGAACCAAACATATCGAGATCCATATGCACTTCATCTAAAGACTGATTCGTGATGGGATCATCGATTTGCAGTACTTTCCCTCTTTTGAACACATTGTAGACATATTCGCTAAGACCTTCACCGAGAAGAAATTCACATATCTGCAAGATCTCCTTGGGGTGAAGGCAACTACTATGTAGCAACTGCCATAGTCAACATTGTATTTTGAGAGGGGGGTTTGTTATCACAAGATTTTCCCTCTTTCCTCATATTTCATATTTTATATATTTTTTTCTCATAGATGCATTGTACATGGGCACCCAACATGGCTTATTTCCGAGCCCCATTCATTGTATACTCCTTAGTAGTGCTTTAGGGGGGCTGTTGGAGATATTTCACACTCACCTAGTATATGTTTTCCTATGTTCTATAGTCTATGTTGAGGGTGCCACTTGGTCTCCCATGGTCAGACATATTCTCCCCTAAACAAGGTCGCCACCTCTTCTCCATTCATTACTCAATTGTACATTAGTTACACTAGTGGAGTCTAGCATTGTATGGAAAACTTGTAATTATCACCAAGTGTTGCATGCACACCTTGGAATCATCACCGGGAGGGTTCAATTCACATGCATGAGGCTAGGAGGGTGCACCACATGTGCATGTGTGAGTGAATCTCATATCCACTTGTGTAAACTAGTTAACTATTGACTGCATGGTTGATTAACTAGGACTAGGAGGAAATTTACTTAGGTTTCTATTAGTGCATGTCCATGTCATCTCTAGACTCACTACTATGGCACATTAGTTGACCATGTAGAGTATATCACATGTAATGTTTCCATTCATTCATTGTGGAATCAAATTTTGTTCATTCTCTCTTCATCTTATTCTCTCAAAACTTTCCAATTGTTGTTGTTCCTTGTTGCATGCTAGATTCTCTTTGCGGGTTCTACATCAATTTCACGGGACCATGCCAAGGATCTATGCAACTTTGGACAACATTCAATAAGAATACCAATATCATATGATTGAAGTAGAAGGTAATATTGATAATCATCCCATAGCCATTTTAATTTATTCTGGTGCTATCCATAGTTACATAGATCCTAATCTTTGTTGGGAGATTTAATTTGCAAAGAAGCAAACATGGGAAATCTTGGTTGGTTTAGCAAGCCACAAGAGCTAAGAAAAGAATCAATGAGTTGGTTAAGAATTTTCCAATGGACATGAATGAACTCAACACAAAGGTATATTTGAATATCATACCTTTGGGTTCATATGACTGCCTAATTGGTATGGATTTGTTGGACAAGCATCATGCTATCCTAGATTGTTACAACAAGCTATTCACTTGTCTTGATGAGGAAGGAAACTTGAGAACAATACAGGTTATTCCAAGGGAAGTATCAATCAAAGAAATTTCAACCTTGCAATAGAAAAAAAATCTTTAGGAAAGGATGCCAAATATATGCAGTTCATATGGAAGAGGCAACCAATGATAAGGTGCCAAATATTGAAGATTATGTAATCTTGTGATAATTTAAAGATGTTTTTGGTGAAATACAAAGTTTTCCACTAAAGAGAGACATTTATTTCTCTATTGACTTTATTCTTGGATTTGTCCCAGTGTCCAAGACTCCTTACAAAATGAGCACACTAGAGCTAAAGGAATTACAAATTTAGCTTGAAGATATTTTGAATAAGGGTTACATACACCCAAGTGTCTCATCTTGGGGTTCCCCAGTGCTCCTTGTGAAGAAAAAGGATGATATCTTAAGGTTGTGCATCCATTTCAAGATACTAAATAAGGTTACCGTAAAGAACAAGTATCCTTTGCCAAGGATTGATGATCTATTTGATCAATTGAAGGGTGAAAGTATCTTTTCTAAGATTGACTTGAGGTCATGCTATCATCGGGTATGAATTAAAGAAGAATATATCAACAAGACAAAATTTAGGACAAGATATGTATATTATGAGTTTGTGTTGGTGCCATTTGGGTTATCAAATGCACTGGTTTTCTTCATGTGTTTGATGGATGGAGTGTTTAGAAAATATCTAGAAAATTTTGTTATTGTTTTCTTGGATGATATTCTCATCTATTCTAAGTCTGAAGAAGAGCATGAGAAACACTTAAGTATGGTGCTACAAGTACTGAAAAAGCATAAACTATAAGCCAAGTTGATCAAGTGCTCATTTTATCAGAGGCATATTCATTATTTGGGTCATATTATTTCAGAGGAAGGAAAAATAGTTGATCCTAAGAAAATAGAAGTCGTTAGAGGATGATCGTCACCAAATAATGTCTCATAGGTGAGATCATCCATAGGACTTGCAGGTTATTATAGAAGATTTATTGAAGGTTTTTCAAAGATTGCACACCCAATCACTTCTTTGCAAAACAAAGGTGTGAAGTTCAAATGGACCTTTGAATGTGAAGAAAGATTTCAACACTTGAAGAATTTATTTACAAGTGCACCAATATTGAAGATTGTTAATGCAGATGATAATTTCATTGTGTGCACTAATGCATGCAAGGAAGGGCTTGGTGGAGTGATCCTTACACAAAATAGGTATGTGATATACTATGATTATAGGAACTTGTTGAAAGAATATGAGAGGCACTATGCCACACATGATTTAGAGTTGGAAACCATAGTTCATGCCTTAAATATGTGGAGGCATTATCTCACGGAAAACATATTTGAGTTGAGGATAGACCATGGTGGTCTGAAATATTTGTTTGGATAACCAACATTGAATTCCAGACAAGTTAGATGGTTGGAATTCCTTAGTGAATATGGCTTTCATATAAAGAATGTCAAAGGAAAAGAGAACAAAGTGGTTGATTTACTCAAAAGAAGAGTGCATGAGATCCATGCTATAATACCCCAAGGTTGAGCCCCAACTGAATTGTAAACATATTTTATAGGCTGGTGAGCCAAGTGATAATAATCTAGGAGGCTTATGTAATTATTAGGCCGGAGAGCCTAGATGCTTAAGGATTGTGAGCCTATTTTTTTATATGTAAACACTCATATCATTAATCTAAATACATCACTTCGTGTAGACCGACTACAATAAAAGAGTATGGGGGACTAAGCTCCACTAGGTAGGGAAAGGGAGGGGCTAAGAGACTAGGAAAAAGGGATAAGCTTGCATGATTAACTCTAAAAGGGAGTATTATATTATTATTTCCTAAAGACTATGGTAGGGACAACTATTTTATCCTAAGTCTCATGGAAGAGGGAATAAATACCAAGTGGATAGAAATGAGCTCTAGGAGGGCCATGTGTCAATCATGACACATGAAAATATAGGTGGGGAAAAATAGTTTGTTTTCCCATATTTCCCCACTCATTCACACACTCACACATGAATCCATCCCCTCATCATTGACCTATGCATTATTCACGCACCTATGGAACCTAGAATAATTTTGAGTTATCTTGTACTTTACCTGTGAAGTACAATGCACCTGTACTTTTCCTAAGCATGTATCATGCCTTAACAATTTGTTGTTGTTGCCAATGCAGTCCCTTGTCTGAGCATGGCTTGCTGCCATCATCTATTCGATACCCAAGATTTTTTTATGCCATCACCTTTACTTGATCGAGTAAAGAGCTTGACTAAAGAAGCATGTTGTCAGGCATGTGGTTTGAAGAGAAAAGTTGTCAGGATCATGGACTAAAGAAGCAGGTTGTCAGGCATGTAAGAAACTCTCTCCAAGAGAGAGAGATTGTTGGGGAAGTGATTTTTCTAGAGGGAGCCCAACGACAGCTATAGTGCTCTGAGAATTCATGTTTGGCCTGTTGTTGAAGCCCTGGAAGGGAAGTGGGGAAGACAAAGGACTGTTGAGCAGAGAAGGGGAACACTTCCTAGGGTGGGAAATGCATGTTGGGAATGAGAGGTTGTAGGTTGTAGTGTGAGTTGGCTCCGGGGACAAAATCCTTCCTATTGACTGTGCAACTTCCAGTTGTCCCAGCCTAGCCAAGGAATCCCTTTACCCAAGTGGAGTTTAGTCCCAGCTCAAGGGTGACCCACTGCAGAGAGTGATGAGAAGTGTGGTCTAAGGTTGGGAGGTTCATGGAAGGTCTTCACACAATTGGTGGTCTTCTATAAAAAGACAAGTACCATTTATGTGTTCATTTGAATTCTGTGTATTCGTACATGTCTATATTTATGAGTTTTTACTATATATGTTGTATGTATAGGCTTATTGTTATTTCCACATTAATCTTTGTATTAGAGGAATGTAATTTTCTGTTAATATTTATATGTATGATGTTTCGCAAGAGTTTATGTGTGGCATAGCCTAGCAGGTCTATGGATGGGTATGTACATTTTTTAATATCAGAATCATGAAAGTTCTCGATATGGAAATTCCCCCGCCTGGGAGGCCTAGGGTGTGCTACCAATTTGGTTTCAGAACTTGGAAAGAGTGTTTTATGGAATAGCATATCCCGATCTAGGTGGATGGTGATGTTACAAAATGGTATCAGAGCTCCAATTTTCAACACTAAGCCAATATGGGCCATGTAAGTGGAAATTGAAGCAAGAGTTTAGAAAGAATTATTGTCAAAGTTAGGATAAATTTGAGTTTCTGAACATCCATGAGTGCCAAGAGGGCGCTAAGAGCACACCCTAACTATGTCTGGAAGCTCAGAAGGTGTAGTGGTTCAATAAGTCCAACAGAGAAAAGAAACCATAGTAATCGTGGTTTTGGGACCACAAAATTAGATTTGGGCTGTTGAATCTGTTCGGGAAAAGGAAGATCCTTCACAGCCGTCATATCTGGGAAAGAGTGTGATGGTTAACCTTCAAGTCCTTCAGACTTCGTTGCTTCAGAAAACCTTAATATTTTGAAAAAAGGAGGAAAAAACCTCAAAGCTCTGAAGTCCCAGAGTGGAGCTACACCATATATCATTTGGGGGAAGGTAGGCCATTTGATTCTCCAATTGGTTCGACTGTTCGGTGTTCAAGGAAATATGTTTATGGTTGCGTGGAGTGGAGTTTTCCCCAAAGTTCTGAAGTCAAGAACCAATCCATACCATTCCTTAACTGGAGACATGTTTCCACAGAATAGCTAGTGTCTGGAATTTTGGCATTTGACAGTTCGGGTGTGGGTTCGTGTTCAGCAGTGAAATCCTCCAAAGTCTCGGAGCCCCAAAGTCCCGAAGCTCCTCGGAACACCTATTCGTAAAATCAATTTTCGGGTGTTTTGACATGCTCTAGCATATAATTTTCCAAATTCTCAGAGCCCAAAAGTCCCAAAGCTCTGGGAAACAACTTTTAGAAATTTCGAAATTCGGGAGTTATAAAGTAAGTTGGTGTGAAATCTTTCAAAGCATGAAGTGCCAAAGTCCCAGAACATCGTAGTGACATGGCATGAAAACGTCACCTAGGGTGATGTGGATCTTTTCGAGAGATAGGAAGTTAGACGTTCGGAAGATGTGTTGTGTTATGATGAGAAGTTCATTGAAGTCTTGAAGCTCTGGAGCACCGAAGTAGTAAAGGTCCAGAGAGCGGGGGTTCGGGAGTTTTGAAGTGTTCTGTTGTGAAAACCTCTGAAGCCTAGAGTTACAAAGTCTCGAAGCACCAGATGTGACGTGGCATGATGACGTAACCTAGGGTGACATGGACCCACTTTACACCTACCACGTGTCAACCTAATTCATGCTTTTGAAAATCTTATTTTACCAATTGTGACTTGACACATGTCACTCGTTGGTGGGGCCATGTGTCACCACCATATTGTTGACAACAATACTAAGTGGACCCTAAAATTTTGGAAGTTCAGTATTTGGGATAAATTGTGTAGGACGTTGCAAGAACCTTCGAAGCGTGAAGCTCTAGAGAACTTCGCTAGTTTGACATTCGAAAGGAATGTTGTGTGGTATAGGCGAAACCCTTGAAGCCCGAAGTTCCAGAGCCTTGAAACTTTAAAGAAAGATCTATTTGGAACTTTTCTAGTTCAACATTCGGGGAAAATTAAGTGTGATGAAGGTGAAACCCCTGAAGCCCAAAGTTCTAGAGCCCTGAGGTCCCGAATCTTTGGATAAGCGCACATCAGCTAAGCGCTTGGTCATATTCTTGGTCCTATGCAACTTCAGTCAAAATAAAAGGGGGATAGTGCCCAAGTTGATGTTTTTAAACACAAAAGAGGGCTAGAAGAAGGAATATGTGGGGTTCTGAGTTGTATAGACATGTGCCTAAATATGTAAAAAAAGGAATGTGTACTTTATGAGATGATCCAGCACAAGTCCAAGAGCCAATTCGACTATGAAGAAGAACAACAATTATACAGAGATTACCTTATAGGAAGGACAAATTTTCAAACATTCATAACTTCCTGCTCAAAAATTAGAATTGAGAAAGGGAGCAATCATTGGAGAGATCTTGGTGATCTGAAATCGATGCTTTACACCTTGACTTCTATTTTAATAAGATATTTTCTAAAAATGCATGTAAATTATATGAGTGGTAAAAAAACTTAAATAATGAGGAGAACTTGTAGAAAACTCAAAGAGACAAACGATAAACAAATTGAACACCAAAAATTGATAACGGAGTTTGACAAATCTACCTACGTCTCTAGGCCTTTAGTTGCAGTGTGAGAGGCTTCTTTATTATTCCTCAATGCTCAAAAAAATCTACTTCGAAATTACATCACTCAGTTCTTTGACTGACTCAAATATACTTTTCTCTGTCTCAGGAACCCGATGCAACAGATGGCACTCAAAAAGGCGGAGTAGAACTCCTGGAATAAGCCTTACAAGCTCAACTACTCTTCTGGCTTCGCTGCCTAACTCTTGCTTCAATAGTCACTTGTAGCTTGTTTCAAAACTACATAATTCTTGGTTTATATAGTATTGGGTTCATGCATCACATCCCAACTTACTCCCAAAATATGGCCTCAAATTGGGCTCCAAATCCTCCAAAAAGGGGCAAAATCCACCAAAATCAGGCTAAACTAATTAAAAAATTCCAATTATATGGTTTTAAACCCACTTTGGCAAATTTGTATGGCAGTGCTCCTTTTCTCCATGCTCTTGGTTGCATGGCATGCCATGTGGCTAGGTTCCAGCCCCCAAACTCACCCTTGCCCCCTATCTCTAGCTTATGGGTCATATGAGGAGCCATGTGGCCAGGCGCCAATCCATATACACCCTCGCCATCCACTCTAGGCCCTCGGTCTTCTTCTCCTAGTCACAAGCCTTGGTCAACGGAACTGGGGCTTCTCCCCCAACACCCAACTCATATCATAACAAAACCAACTTTGGAAGTGTGCCTAACAAGGCCCTCCCCTCCTCTCTTGTGGCTAGCAAAAGGTTGTTATGTCGTTGCTTGTGGATAGGTCAAGGGTTTGAAACTGTTGAAGTCCAACAAATTTTGACTGAAGCCTTATTGGCCCAATCCGGGGTGCCACATGGCACTCTGTGATTGGGCCACATGTTACATTTTGACTGGATCGTACATCCCAATCAACTACACAATAATCGATCATGTCGGTCACCAACTCAATTGCACAGTCAACACCCCTGCCATGTGTCATGCCGAGAGGATGCCACCTGTCACTCTGTATTGTCACATGTCCTCATATGATTCTACCATGTGTCATTCGTATAGCCACGTGTCAACCTTTTACTGGTCCAAATTGACCTCTGAAAATGCCAAATTTACCTGCCACATGGCATGCTCTGATGCTTCCATGTCATCATGATGACGTCAACATGATCTTCCACCTATCATCCACGTCAAATCTATACTTTGCACATGTCATGAAAACGTATTTCT
>CBVK0102019597.1:0-14488 GCA_900067695.1 Picea abies | reverse complement strand
CATAGCTTAAGAGGGACACGTTCGAGTCATAGCTTAAGAGGGACACGTTCCTGCATAGCATAGCATCTTGACCATGGATCTAAAGGATGCAAAGCACGAAGACGACTCAATTGTTGGCATTGCTAATCGGTGACAAATCACTAGTGAGTTATTTGTCATGAATACATGTTATTGAACATGGTTTGGTGACAAATCAATAGTGACTTATTTCTCATTAATACATGTTTTGCAGTTGTCTATAAATATAAAATTATGATGGTAATTTAATTTTGAATTATTGCATATGAAATTTTGAAAATTAAATCATAAACATCAAACTGAAATGTGATTGTCACATTGACATATTTAATATTATTTTGTGTCTTTGAATTTCAAGTTTTACATTTTTAAGTAATTAGTTTTGTATTTTACTATTTTCAATTTTAACTTTTAAAATTTTTTCATATATATAACCTCTGGGCACAGTGGATTAGATTAGTTCAAATAGATTGTTTTAAGGTGGAGTTCATTTTAATTTGCTATAGACCTGACATTTGTACAAATTTTATTTCTTCACAAGTACAAATGAATAGATTAAACAGATGGTAGAGGTCCAAGATCTCCCAGGCAAATCAAACTTACACCTAAAAGGATTCAGTTCAACTTCGAAACCGTAAAATAGCCATATATATACAGGTAACGTAAAATATTAATCCAATAAAACTTGCCATATAGCAGTGTACACCTAAAAGGATTCAGTTCAACTTCGAAACCGTAAAATAGCCATATATATACAGGTAACGTAAAATATTAATCCAATAAAACTTGCCATATAGCAGTGCTGCAGATGAGATATCAGAGTACATACTAGAAATGACTTGCGACATCCAACAAACAGCGTGAGATGTGTTATATTGTGATAAATTGGATTAAATTATTGCATAACTTGTGTGTTCTAATAAATCTATATTTAACAACACCATCAACTCATGTCTAGTGCAATGTTTAGTAGCATTTAGTTTTCCTTATCTCAATTGATCCTTTTGTCTGAAATTAAGCTTTAGGCATGTAACATTTTTTAACATAAAATTAAATAGCCTAGCCAAATTAAATGAAGAGGAGGGCTTGAAAACATACCCGAAAAAATTAAATGAAGAGGAGGGCTTGAAAACATACCCGAAAAAATGGGCATGGTCAGTGTACAAGCCGTAGAAGCAACAAGGGCGAAGGCAGATAGAGCGACGCGCAGCTTGTGCCTGAATACCAGAGCCCCAATGAGGCTCCAGCTTATTGGTACCGTTTTCGCACCCTCAATGCCATTATTTTCTAACGCATTCTCAGAGCTCTCCAATTCAAAATAAGGATCCGCAGCCGGCGGAGATATGTAAGCCGCCTGGATGCGGGTAGGATAATGTCTAACAGCTCCTACTCCTCTGAAGTTGCCTCCTCTGAAGTTGCGGGTTCGAATCTCCACCCAAGCAGGTCTAGACGGACACGAACTTTGCCCGCGCCTGAGAGAATGTAATTTGGTGGAGGATGGCATTGAGATAGCGTGCGCTGATTTCCCGCGGGATGGTCCATGGAAATTGAGGACAGGAAAGGATGCCCATGGTAATGGCAGATGTAATGCCATGGACACTGCTGTGTGTTTGTCTATCCCTTTGATCGAAATCACTGGTTCCGACAGAATTACACTTATTGTAATGCAGTCTCCAATCTCCAATCTCCAATCCAATTCAACCCCAAGTCACCTCCACCTATTAAATTTATCTAGTATACAAGCGTCTAATCTGGTTAACGGTTCAGGTTGGGTATTTAACTAATTTCGGGTAGGTCGGTGTCTTTTTCCAATTTCCTTGAACATACCATACATGAATATAGAAAAGTATTCCTTTAGTATCGTTTTGGAATGCCATCCATAAACGGAACGAAGTATCTCTTAAGTTTTCTTAAAAAACCGTATTAACAATAAATTTATAAATCTAATCTTGAAAATAGAAAAGATTTATAATTTTCCATGTTTTTAATTTCTTTAGTTTATGTAATTCTAAGTGTTCATCAATATAGAGTACATATTTATTTTTGTAACAAATGAGGGGATTATTATTAGTTCGTGTTCATGCTTTACGGGGAATATACTACCTCGTAGTAAAAAACAAGTTGACTTTTAATTAATTTACAGTAATAAACAAAATTTTATATATAATGTTTTAAAGTTTATTTAAAAATATTTATTAAATTTAATATATATATAAAAATTTGTTATTTATATTTTTTAAGCTATCATATGATAAATTGTCTTTCTATATAATGAAATATTATATTTAAAAAATAAAATATAAAAACTATAAAATACAATATGAAATTGAATGGAGCTATGAATGATACTTAAATTTATTTATTAAAATTAAATGATTACATAAAATGCAGGCCACTAGATACCATTACAATTAAATTCCTTTATTACAAATAAAGTAGAGCCTAGTGTCACACCTCCTTCATTTGTGTGATCGTTATCTTCACGAGAGAGGTTACTCAAAGTATCTAGGTTAACATTTTTGTACCTCACTGCATCGAGTCGAGGTCTCCCGACCCTTGGGAAAAAGAGACTTTGAGAGCAATAGCCTAAGAAATTTTTGAGGCACTTCACAAAAACATGGCCTTGGGAAAAGAGACTCAGTGAACATTGACCTCAAAATCTTTGTTGCACTCCACAAATGACATCAAATAAAAGGGAAACCAAGAGCATTGTCACGTTAGTAGAAGAGAGCCTTTACTAGGATCATATGTGAGTGAAACTCTTAGTCTTGGTAAGGTTTTATTCAATAAGTATTATTTTCCACTCATTATGAATAATAATCTATTTAATTTGTATGAATAATATTCTATTTATCATCATTTTGCGTTCATTTGCGTTCATTATGTATGAATAACATTTTATTTATCATCATTTTATGTTTATTATGTATGAATAACATTCTATTTTATTTTATTTCATATGTAGATTTCTTTACACTTTTAATTAATTTGCAATTTTAGTTGTATATGTAGATTTCCTTGTATTATTAGTTATTCTGTAATTTTGGTTTTACATGTTGAATCATTATGCATTATTTTAAATTGGAATCAAAGCTTTCACTTTAACTATTAAAATGTTTGGAGTTCAGTGTTTCTAGTGCAAAATAGACAAATATAATAACAATGAGAACATCAGAAATAATACAAAGAGTTAAAACAAAGGGCATGCTAATCAATCCAAGAAACTCTACAAATTATTCTATTAGAAAAAATGTTGTTAGACATTGGGAAAAAATTACTAATAATACAAACCATTTCACTCTATATATTCAGTGTTCCCTATTACATTAGATACAATTATTGGTTGAGATGGTACACGACACTTGTTGCAAATATCCCAAGACCTGAAAATGTAATCCCACTTTCTCATCAGTGATTACACTCTAGGGGTTGGTGAGAGCAAGGTTTATATGCCACATATCTTCAATATGTCTTTGTTATATTCTGTTTCGTAAACAAATTTTGATTAAAGCTACAAGATTACATAACCTTTAGTTTTTTGGCCTTTGAAACAAAGTCCTCATTGTCATCATAAACAAGACTCGTCTTTTTAGCAGATTTTATAAAATCTTAGAATCATCATTGATAAAACTATTCTTTTACAAGACTTAAGAATTGATTAGTGTTCTAGTCTATTGTCATTCTTGTATGAGACTAGAGATTTGATTAGTGCTCCAATCTATTGTTGTTTTTCTAAGAGACTGAAGATTTAATTAGTGTTGTAGTCTTATGTTGTTATTGCTTTCTTTGTTTTTTCTCATATACTTTCTTTGCCTTTCCAAGTGACAATATGTCTGTTGGCACAGGGGCAGACCCAGGGTTCAACGCTTCAATAGCGCACCAACAAAACCCTAACTACCGACCCTTTCGGCAACACCTGTGAAGCAGGCGAAGTCTCACCCAAGGTAGAGGTAGGGGGGGTTACAGGACTCGGGTGTCTGTAACCAAGCTAGGACACAGATCTATGACTACAACACTTCACATAGTACTCTAGCCACACTTAGAAGGTGATATGCATTAGTTCATTAGATTTTATTAACATCGCAGAACAAACCCTAATATGGACCAATGCAGTAATAATAACGAGTAAACACTTCAACCACTTAGCACTCAACACAGAGTTAGATCTAACATCCATTCATCTTGAAGCACTAAGCATCAACCGATCTATCTAACTAACATAATAAGCAAAGTATTGAACACATTCATAACATAAACAAGACAACACAAAGCAACCAAACACAAGATATATGTGGTCCACCCCAGTGTGGGGCTACGTCCACCAACTGCTTCATCTTCTCTATTATTATTCAATCTCTTGCAGTCATCTGCTCATGTGCAATAATCCACAGAGCCAATCTTCGTAGAGGACAGGAGATATGCGCACTAAGCACTAGATCCTCCTTCCCAAAATTAGGTCAAGGCACAGAGCCAACTCCTTTATCGAGTACAGAACCTTACAAACATGTTTTGTTGCACAAAGAACTCAAAACTACTTGCACTTAACCTTCCAAAGACTATTGACTCCTTTCTACATTATATTCTTACTTATTTATACTTTTACAATAAGGCCTAATCATGGGTAAACCCCATGGGCCGACATCCCATAACCCATTACAAAAACCCTAATGAACCTCTTGTTGGGTCCACAAAGCCCACAAAATAAGTGAGATCCGCGATCTCAGCTCCGCTTGGGCGCTCCTTCCTCAATCATTGCATCAAAGTCCAAAAAGTGGTCAAACCTGATCAAGATTTCCTTGAAACTTGGTCGAGGGCCAACAATGCCATGGCCCATCACCTTGCATGTAGATTGAAACGATAAAATGATACTTTGTCTTTAAAAGAAACCAATATAGAGACAAGACATAATGAGCATATGATTATTCATTCTAGAACACTAGATAATTTATATATTGTAAATAATTTATTTACAATATGCAAGTCCCAATAAATAAAATTAAGATTAACAAACCATATCCCATATATTTTGGAATAATATGAACAAGTCTAAGGAAGAAAGCTTAACTTTTTTAGTTAAAAGAATGAAGTCCCTCTATTTTACATAGAATATAACAAATGCAAATGAAAGTGAAATAAATACATGCATAAAGAATAGGAGAGAAATAGATCCATACATAATGAAAGTTGCATGAGAGTTTGGGATCTATATTGAGAATATAAGAGAAACAAGATACTTACATAATGAATGTTGCATAAGGGTTTGGATCTATATATTGAGAACAATTCAACCTTCAATGGTTTACAATTTAGAATCAACGTTGAATAAGGCTCCATGATTTATTTAGCAATGGCTCAAAGTTGTCACCCCATATGCTTACACATCTCATAATTTGCATTTGCCACATCTAAATAATGTTTAAGATATTTAGAATAGAATTGTTCATAAAGGGCATTGGCTAGATCTTATTTATGCTTTAGTAGTTTGGAAACAAAAACCCTCATAAAGGGAGTTGTGATTTGCTAAGTGAGTTTTTCTTTCTCAATATCATTATAAAGTTGTTTATGGATTTTCTCAAACATTTGATAAAGGGAGTTGTGATTTGCTAAGTGAGTTTTTCTTTCTCAATATCATTATAAAGTTGTTTATGGATTTTCTCAAACATTTGATAATAAAGGGAGTTGTGATTTGCTAAGTGAGTTTTTCTTTCTCAATATCATTATAAAGTTGTTTATGGATTTTCTCAAACATTTGATACACTTCTATGGAAATGGATGACAAAGTCTATGATATAAATTGTGCCCCGTTTAAATAGAGAAACCCACATAAAATACAGGATTACATGGATTACCAAAAATCAAAACCAAATATAATAGCATATGGGTTGCATCCCAAGACATGGATGATATTCTTGTTTATTTTAAAGTATTATGTGTGAGATATATTTGTAGTTTTAGTGAAAGCTACTAAGTTTACTTCGGTGTGAATTTTTTCTTATTTATTTTAAAATATTTACTATGAAATATATTTGTAGTTGCAATGCACGCTACTAAGCCCATTTTTAGATGAATTAGTTTGTCAATGTAAACAAATCTTTGGACTCTTCGTCTAGGTTTGATTGAAAACAATCTCTTTCTAAGCATTTAAATATCAATAGAACTAGAATGTTAATGCAAACACATTGTTATTGAATGACACTAATATTTTTTTCCCATTTGAAGATTTGGAGCAATAATATACTCATGGAGTGGAAATGTAACAAAATTCCCAAACCATAGTGCACAACTTGGTTAGTAGTATATATGTCGAAGGTTGCCACTACTATAGTGGAAAAATCCTATACTAATGACATCCCTCCACAAAAAATTGCTTAAGCAAAGATCCCACTATTGGTAAGAACATAAGGATGCTATTGGAGGATAATGCAACTAGAACCTCCCAATAATCCTCATCGCCATACTATGCATCTCCTTGTATTTGATCACCATAGAAATAATACTTTATCCTCTACTATTAATTCACAATATTCAACCAGACAAGAAGCCGCATATCCAATTGAGTCCACAACAAAAATTGAGTAAGTTGAACTAAAAACCTAGACCTGTAACATTATTAATGCCTTTGTTGAAGTTGCCAACGGTAACCAATCTTACTAATAGTGATTCATGCAAATGTGGAATTATCAACACAAATGGCTCGATGCACCACATGCTCAAAAGATAACTATCAAACCAACTCCTATAAATGTGTTCTATCCATGGCTTTGATAGTTGTGATGTTGTCCACTTTGATGCCCCATTCTCTATTTGCATACCGTATCAACAATCAACATCTCTCCATGTAATGTGGATTCATGACACTCATCTTGATGTTTCACTTATTTTAATATATTATTAATACTTCAATATATTTGTTTTTCAATTTATCTAACATTTCAACTTTTTTTTTTTTTTTTAATATTGCCAAGCACCAAAAACGACTAGGCTATTGACAACATCAACTCCGAAAACAATATGTGAAATGGCAACTCCAACATATAGCCTAGCTAGGGATATGGAGAAAAACCCTATAACTATATGCTAAACTCTATCTTAGAACCCCGAATCTCATTATGACTTCATATCTTCAATTTTTGGTAGGATTTTTTTCTTTTTCCCGTGATTCTTTTCTTAAATATGCACAAACACATTTACAACCATGATGATAGTTTGTGTTCTACTTTATTTAAAGGTGATAGTTCATACTAATTATTGGGAGAGACAATGTTTCCAAGGCATCAACCCACAATTCCATTAAAACAAGCATGATTAAGGTGTGGTTATTAGAAGTGGGTATCTATTTTTTGTATTCCACTTAAACATGTGTGATCTAGGGATAATTTTTTTGGAAAGAGTGTCCAATTTTTATGGGAATAATCTAGGGTCTTTTTAAAGCCATAACGTATATGTACAAGACCAAAATTATGATCGTTTTCATATTGAGGTGTATTTCCATATAGGGAAAGGTCATATGTATAAATTTGATAACTCTAATTTATTAAGCTTTCTTAGGACTCTATTGATGGGACTCTTGAATCCTTATACATGTTTTGGTCAACTATAGGGATAATTATAAGTGATCATAAATCCAAGTTTTGGCTTATTGGGGGTAGAGTATACACTTAATTGTTTGGTTTGTCCATGACAATAAATTAGGGATGGGAATGTTGTGAGATATCTTAAGGCCCCCTTTCGCATCATGATTTTGTTGGCTCCATGTTTCTTTCATGGGAGTAGTTCCTCTAGAAGCTACAACACAAAATTCAGAGCTGGAAATACAAGGATCTTCCA
This sequence comes from Picea abies, assembly GCA_900067695.1. Lineage (NCBI taxonomy): Eukaryota > Viridiplantae > Streptophyta > Pinopsida > Pinales > Pinaceae > Picea > Picea abies. Next base: position 6,643 of record CBVK0102019597.1, on the reverse strand, counting down.
TTTGGTGACAATCTCACAGGAACTAATAAAGGATCTTCCATTTGCTCACAATATCATATGCACTAGTAAAGGATATTCCATTTGATCACAATATAATATAATAGGCACTAGTAAATTTCTTTAGGCTAGTCATGTCTAAAAATACTTCTTGTTGGTTCTCTTTGGCCTCACAATTCTAAGACTTTTGAGAGGGATTTTGTGGTTTAAGTTGGGTGGTGATGAGTGTTTGTACTTTTCCTAAGTAAGAGGGAGGGTTGAACCTAATTGATATTAATGTACAAAGTGATATCTTGTTGGCTAAATGGATTTCTCAATGTCTTTTTCGTGATGAGTGATGGAAAGTGTTGATCAAGCACCAAATCCCCCATAGGAGAAATAAAATTGGGATTCAAGGGACATTTTAGATTTGTGATGTGATTATTACTCTAGAAGATTTTAGATTTAGATATTCTTCCATTCTTAAAAGGATTTGGGAAGCTTGGAAAATAGTTGTATTATGTCTTTAATTTGTAGTGCTTTAGGCCTAGAAAAGGTATTAATATTTTCAATTATTCAATTTCGACTTGGAAGGTGTAAAAGTACACTATTTCTCAAATTGAGAGGTTTCTTCCTAAGAAGTTGGCTAAAAAGGAACAATTTTTCTAGAGAGATTTGTGGGACAAAGGCAACAAGAAAGTGGAAGGCTTAGACTCTCCTCTTGTATGAGTTTGGACTTTCGTGCTTCAAGTGACTAGTAATCTAGAAGCTTCAAAGTTTCATTCCAGTGGATGAAACACACATTTGTTCCCACAATAGAAAAAGTGTGTGTGTGTGTGTGTGATGTTATTATATAAATTTTCTCTATTAATGTGAGTGTAACTTGAGTGATTGTGAGGAAAAGTTGTTACCATCCCCACCTAGGTTCAAATCCCACTCTATGGTATTTTTTCTCTTACTCAGTGCCATGCAGAATCTAGTATTTACTCTAGGTACCATCCTCGGAATGAAGGGAAGTTTAAAAATAAATAAATAAAAATTGTGTGTGTGTTTGTGTGCATGTGTGTCAATTGAATTTAGCTCGAGTGGTTGGAAGGAATGATTATTACCTTCCCCACCCAAGTTCATTTCCCACGAGTGACATGTTGAACTCCTAACAAATATATTGTTGTAATGGCTTCAAACCCTGTTGTTGACCGACCTTGTGCCCTAAATATTCTAGGGTTTACCCTGGGTACACACACACATCCGTGTGTGTGTGTGTGTGAATTGAGTTTAGCTCAGGCAGTTGAAAGGAATGATTGTTATCATCCCCACCCAGGTTCATTTCCCACAAGTGACATGTTGAAATCCTAGCACGTCTATTGTTGTAATGGCTTCGAGCCATGTTGTTGACCAACCTTGTTCCCTAGAGATTCTAGGGTTGGGTACCATCCTCGAAATGAGGGGAAGTACTTAGGGGTTTTCCCCGGGAAATGTAACTTGGAATGTGTATGTATGTATGTATGTGTGTGTGTACACACACACACACACACATATTTGTTAATTCCCCTATTGCTTTGCAATTCAATGATGTGGAAGATAGGGCCTCCTAACAATGGATTCCAAACTTCAAATTTCAGGAAGGGTTTTGGAAATTTTGAGAAATAGAAGCTATTAAGAACTGAACGAGATTCACTAAGGTTTAGGAGAGGAATTAGGTCCATCAATTAGTGTAATAATAGACCAATAATTCAATCTTCCAAGGAAATGAAGTTGGATGGCATGCAAGCAAACATTGTTGAGAGAAGGCATTGAGAGGAAATGTAACTAGAAGTGACACCAAATTAGGTAATTTAAGTGCACCAATAATGAGGGAAAATGTATATGTTGAACATAAGAATCAAAAGGATAATAGAATTGAGAATTATAACTTGAGAAAGGAAAATAAAGGGAGAAGATTAGATGGACCTCAAAGACTAATGAAAATCCAAGTCAATCAAGCTCAACAAAACAAATAGAAAATAACAATTATGGATCAAAACTTAGCAAGAGCATAGAGAGAGCATGAAGTCCAACAAGTAGAAAATAGATTACTTGAACTCACTTGATAGTTATAGTTTTGCTAACAAAATCAAGATCAAGTAACAAGCTAATTTTAGCTTGTATTCTTTCTCTTGTTGTCACTATGGTGACTCTCTGAGTTTTGAACTTGAAACCATAAAGTTTGGCTCTGGTTCAACGATGGCAGAGGAAACTATAGGTAGGGTTCTTTTTGGCACCCAAGACTCTAATGGAGTAGGTATATGACATCTGGTATGAGGATATGACATGAGTAGGTCTAGGTAAGAGGAATTTATTCACACATTGGAGTGTCGTGTGGAGGATGAGGTATTGGATTATGAGGCTCACATTGTGCGTACTTAGGAGATATTTTGTTCTGATGGCGACTTCATGCGAATGCAGCAGAGTAGGAAGGATCATTCCAAGGTTGGCTTGGGGTCGTCTGATCTACGATTGCGCAAAGATTTGAATGTTGCACCTCCCAAGGTCAGTGGCCATTCAAGTTTTGAGGGAGGGATCTGGCTAGGTTCATGGGTCAACGTTTTGAAATTTGAGTAGGCACATTCTCTGAAGTTGTGGAAAGCATTTCTTCCTAGTTTCATTATCCCCGTCTACAATCTAGTGGCTCATTTTCGGCAGAGGCGCACAAAAGTGGAGTGACGGTGGTGAATGATGAGGGTTCGAAGGAGGATTTTTCCCCAAATAAGGAGTTTCCTAAGAGCAGGTGTTGGAAGGTCAAGAAGGAGAAAAGGAAGATGGTTGTAGGGGTGGACGTGGAAATAAGGGTTGTTATTGCACAATCTATACTTTCCCAAAGCCTAAAGGCAAGTAAGCCTAGATTGACGTAACACAGAGGTAGTCCTATCACTGTCACCGCAATATGATACCTCTTTCTATTTAGGAGGAGAAGATACTCACTCCAAGGGAGACATCCTAGGATCTAGTTGGTTGATAAAGGGTAAAAAGACAAGTTAAAACCCACCCCTCTCTCTAGGTCACTCAAGGAATGAAATCACTTGGTAAAGTTCAAAGGGGCAAAAGGAAATGAAAATGAATGGTACCTGCCCTTTACCAATGAAACAACAAATGTTAGCAATAACCAATGATATCAATGTTTCAAATTAGTGACTTCAATATATAAATATGCTACTAAAACAATCTTATGTGTAGACAAAAGATAGAGTTTATAGAAACAACAACATATCCAAAAATTGCAAGTTGTAAATGACAAAAAGGGTATAAAGACTTTACAAATTTGATAGTATCTTGTCACTCACAATTTCAAGATTTAAAATAAGTCAATAAGTGACTTCAATAGGCTTTCTAAACACTTGTAACATCAACATAATAAATAATTATGACAACAACGAAACCACTTCAGAAAAGTACTTAGTTTAGGCAATTAGACAAACACTTTAGCATATATTGATAGTAACTTGCCTAATACAAATGATGGGTGGTTTTATGGACAATTTAAGGGTTGTTAAGGGGCTTCAATGATGGTTGTAACAGTAATTACAACAACAACAACATCCTTCAACAACTTCATAATTTTGAACTTGGGATGATATCACCTAGGCTAGTGCAAATTTCTGGGTTAGTTTTAAGGATTAGTATGCTAATTAGGGCTGCTAAATAAAGGTTGTAGCAGAAATTATAGCAGCATATGGTTGTTAGTGTTAGTGAGAGTTTAAAGAAGATAGTTTGGAAGTTTGTTTTGATCTCAATGATCCACAAGAGCATAGAAATTAGTGCCTTTTAGGGGTTTATGGAGTCAATAATAGTAACAATATCACTTGGGAAATAAAATAATGATAATGCATAGCTAAGGGAAGAAGTAAATGCAAGAGGTGTTGGCACTTCAAGGCCTCAAGCATTTGACCCTTTAAGGGAGGCTTTGCTAGAGAGTAGGCACTTGTAGGCCCTAGCGTACCTTCCTTCCTTAGCTTTTTTGAAAGACAATTTTATTGGTGATTAGAATGAGATTACTAGAGAGCTAGCACTTTAGGGATCTAATAATCACTCCCAAGAAAATGTATAATTGGCAAGATCAAGCTAGTAGAAGAATTATAGGGAGAAAGAAGCATTTGGTGTTTCCCCCCTAGGGTTTAAACAAGCAATTTCATAATCTTAGACATGAAACAAACAAATTTTGCCACAAACATCCATAGCATGAATGGTCTTTGATCCCTCATGCAGGTATGAGATAGTCATCTCTCCATGTACCCGTTCACTGGGAAAGGTCATGCAAAGACAACAAGTATGCCCTCTAGGGGTCCATAAGTCACGAGCATCATAATACATAAATCATATCTAATAATTAAAACACCCAAACATGTGCATTAAACCCACTTAAACCCAAACAAATGCTCAAAATGTTATGCAACTTGACAAGTCTAGAGTTTGGAATGGTCTCAAGGTTTCCTATTGGGCCAATCTCCCTTAAGTCAAGGCCGTATACCCAGTGGAGCTTGATCCAAATCATGCAAGCGTATGAAGTGGTGAGGGGGAAATATTTGGGCATGGGGTGCATGTGATAACAGGGAAATGTAGCACTCACTTATGGGCGCCTTTGTTGAGGATGAGTTGCACCTTGTCATGGATGCAAATGTTACCAATCCCATTGATTGGCATTTATTATTTTTATCTTTGCTTTATTCTTTTATCTTTCTTTCTTCATGCTGCAAGGAAAGAGTTGATGGCCATCGCCCTGGCTTGGTGACCAGCTAGTGCCAGTGTCACCCACAAACATTTCATGGAAATGAGAAGGTTGGCTCGTGATGAGACCCCCTTTCTCTTGGCCATGCAACCAAAAGCAACTACCCTGGCTTGGTGACCAGTTGGGTGGTAGTGTCATACCGCTACATGTTCATGGTCATGATAGGCCGACTCATGATATCCACCAATAAATTCCTTAAGTGTTTTATTCATATGTGGGTCCCCTTTTCTTGCTGAGAAGTGTTTCAGTTCTTTCTCAGGGATCCCTGGGTGAAGCATCTCGAAGGTTTAAATTTGGCTCTTAAATTTTTCCATATATTTCCCCCTGGGACTTTAGACCCTTATTCCCATGAATTAAGGTACAAACCTTTCCAAGTGGAGCCTTCCCCAATGCCCAAAAATGTGGATAGATGGAGGGGATACAAATGGAAAATGGTAAGTATGGAGGGAACAAGTGATGAATCTTCAAATATCCACTAGGTAACAACCTATCCTAAAGGGAAACCAACTTACTGGGGCACCATGTGACCCTCCCGGGTTTGAACAAAGAAAAGAGCCTAAAGTCAAGAAAACGTTATGAAATCTAGAAAGATTCAATGCGACATGTTTAAATGTTTTAAAAATCAGAGTGATACATACCATGATACCCATACTTATTACCTCATGGAGCAAGACTCATTTCCATTTCAGGATCAGGCCAATGTGATGTATATTGTTGTTGATGGTATGTGGGCTCTGCTACAAAAAAAAAGGGGTCCTTCAGGGCCATGCTCAAGTTGTCTAGCTCTGGACACTCCATGTCTATGACCTGTGGGCCTCGAGACGTGATATCCTTAGTTACCCCTAGATTTGTGGGTAACATCTAGCTCCAAATCGGGGACATGTGTTGATCGTAGAGCGCATGTGAACCTCAACATCTCCGGTGTGACCTGTTCCTACTAAGACTCAACATAAGATGTTAGTAATACATGGGGTTGTGCTATCACCCATTGTTCATACATGATGCAAAACTTTTAAAATGAAATCAACTATCTAATCTAAAACATAATCATGAAAATACATATATATATAAGTGAGGAAAACAAAATGAAAAGTGCAACTACAACTATGCTAATATACAATGCAACGGTATATAGAATGAATGCAAATGCCTACCTACCCTACCTCACCTGTACTTACCTGTCAAATGCTAGGTATAAGCATACAACCAGTACAACCATGCTAGCAATGTATCATAACACCTGCCTCTGTGTTTCATCATAAACCAAAACAATGACAAGTTAAACAAAAACTAAACATGAGTTAGAGCATGCATTATATCATAGGAAGTCGTAAAGTCTAACTCATGGAGGCGGGAGGGAGGTACAAAATCATGCCAAGTCACCCTTCTAGAAAAGTAATCAATCCATTTGAGAAGAGGATCGTGAGAGGTCAAGGACTCAAAGGGATGGCTCAAAGAGTTTGAGGGTTGACTAACTTAGACATCATCACTCCATGGGGTCTGAGAAGGGATTAACAAGAACTTAGAGGGAAACTGACAAATTCTCAGGGGAAAACTGAAAGATTGAGATAATAAACTTCTTAATACATTCAACCTCCCCTTGAATTCTAACGAAATTTTTTTCCCTAAAGAAAAACTTGAAATAAGAGACATGTTCCCCAACTGCATCCTTAGTGACATAACGAGGTAAAGAAATCAGAGGGAGCTAGACAACCTTGTCACAAGTATCCCGCTTCAGGCAAGCAACATCCTCACCTTTATCAAAATTTGAGCACAACGACGACTGATAATATTCTTCAAAGAATAAATCCAAGTTCTCAAAGGAATAATCATCAAAATTCTCAAGGTATGACTAAAAATCATCAAGAGAACATTGCACTGGGTCATCCTTGGGTGCTTGGAAAA
>CBVK0102019586.1:0-13308 GCA_900067695.1 Picea abies | reverse complement strand
ACCCCTCTATACTCTGCCTCGACTGAAGATAGAGCAATGACAACTTGCTTCATGCTCGACCAACAGATAGGCCTGGAACCAAGACTGAGTGAGTAACTAGATGTGGACTTGCGATCAATGCTATCGCCAGCCCAATAGGAATCAGTAAACCCAATGAGATCTAATGTAGATTCTGCTACATAATGAATCCCAAATGTGATGGTGCCCTGTACGTATCGAAGGATACACTTTGTAGCTTTCCAATGTAGCTCATGCGGCTCCTGCATGAACCTGGAAACTGCGCCAACTGCATATGAGAGGTCTGGTCTGGAGTGTGTGAGATACAACAAGATCCCCACTAGCTGTCTGTACAATGTCTTGTCAACTAGTGGAGTCTCCCCACCATCCTCAAGTTCAACTCCTGATAGGAAAGGAGTCGGAGCATACTTGTAGTTTGTCATGTGAAATCTCTCAAGGAGATCTCGTGCATACTTGTCTTGAGATAGTTTGAGGCCTGATGCATCCTGACTGATCTCAAGTCCAAGGAAGAAGTGTAGTGGACCCATGTTCATCATCAAAAACTTGTCATGAAGAATCCTCTTGGTCTTGTAGACCCATCTGCATCTAACAAGTTTCCTCCCAGAAGGAAGGGGAACCAGATACCAAGTCTAGTTCTCGAGGAGGGAGTTGTACTCCTCCTGCATGGCGGATTCCCAAAATGGATTTCCAGCAGCCTCGCCATAAGATTGTGGATCTAAGGACTGAACCAAGAAAATATTCCTGGAAGGAAATGGTTCAATGGCAGTGAGTGCAATAGGAGGCTCCTTTAAATCAGATTGATTCCTCCTAGTAACGGTTGCATCACCTACAATATCCCCTGCATCCCAAAGAGTAGTCTGTGCCCACTTGGGCCTCTTCTCTAGCTCTGCAACTACATATGGATGCTTTGACTCTGCATCTGTATTTGGATACTCTGACTCTGCATATAACTTTACTAAATATGAATCTTAATATGAATCCTCTGAGTCCTCTGAATCATAACTCTCGCCTGAAGAAGAGTCGGCATGTGCATGCTCATCATCTCGGACAGGTGGAAGAGTGAAAAGGTCTGCATGTGGTTGCTGAGGTACAAGTGAGACACTTTCCTTGAATTGGACACTACACTCAATGCTAAGCTGGTTTGAGGAAATATTAATAAGTTGATATCCATTCACACCGTCAGGGTATCCAAAAAAAATGCACTCAGTGCTCTGTGGATCAAGCGCCTTCCTCTTTTCAGAGGGAATCCTGGCCCATGCACGTGAACCAAAAATATGAAAATGGGTCAGTTCCAATTTGAGGCCACTCCAAGCCTCGTAGGGGGTCTTATCCTTGACAGATCTATGGGGAGATATGTTTTGGATGTATGTTGCACAGTTAAGTGCTTTGGCCCATAGTCTTTGTGGTAGTGACTTTGCATGCAACATGCAAAATGCCATCTCCTTTAGAGATCGGTTTTTCCGCTCAACAACTCTGTTTTTCTGCAGAGTGTAGGGAACTGTATGATGCAACTGAATCCATGCCTCATGGAAAAGATTGTGGATCTCATAATTCACATACTCTCGCCCGTTATCAGTTCAGAGGACTTTGATCTTCTTTCTGGACTGTGTCTCAACCAAAGCTTTGAAATCTTTGAGGTGTTGAAAGACCTCAGATTTTTGCCTGAGAAAGTAGATCCATGTAAAACATGAGAAATCATCAACAAAAATGAGAACAAACCTCGCTTTGCTGATTGATGGATGCAGAAAAGGAACCATGAGGTCACTGTGGATCAGATCTAAAGGTGCAGAAGCTCGTTGAGACTTTCCCTTGTCAAATTTCTCTTGAGGGTGTTTTGCGAGAACACATCCCTCACACACTTCCTTGGAGAAATGGATGTCTGGTAGACCATCAACTAATTTGTGTTTGCTAAGCTGTTGCATGTATCTAAAATTCAAATGTCCAAACCTTTCGTGCCATATCCTACTACTTTCATTAGCATGAGTAAGCAGTAAAGCAGAATCAGGTTCAATGAATTTAGAAAATGTATACAATCTAGACTAATGATTTACCTCATTGGTAGGAACCCTAGAGTTGGTTTGCATGTCGTAGATGTCCACAGAATTTGGTGTGAAGATGAATTTATTTCCGGTGCCAGAATTCATCATCTAATACACAGAGAGAAGGTTGATAGAAAGCTTGGGAACATGCAACACGTTCTCGAAGCTTTCGTTGGTGAGTTCAATCCTTCCTTTGCCGGTGACTTCGACATAAGAGTTGTCCCCCATCATAATAGGAGGACCTTTGCATGCATCCAATGAAGAATATACTGCTTCTGAGGCATCCATGTGATGTGATGCTCCTAAATCTGTAATCCAAGCATCGAGAGAGAAGTTGATGGAAATCAAGGCATGGCTAGAATTGCCTTTCTTGGAATTCGGATCTTCTTGATTCTTCTTCTTCTTTGCACCCTCGGGGATGCGATCTCCAAGGTTGTTTTGATGAAGTATTTGAGACATCAGATCTATTTTCTTTTGCATGCATGCAGATTCCAAATGGAATCCTTTTTCATAGTATGTGCATTTCTCTCCTTTTCTTCCCTTTTCTCCTTTGGATCCGGAGGCATTGGTGAAGGGTTTTGTGTACCCTTCCTTATTCGTATGTGCATGAGATTTCCACTTATCTTTATCTTTAGATTTCTGATATTTGTGGCTACCATCATGCACAGTGAGTGCATGCGCCCTTGGGCCTTTGATTGCACCCATGTTGATGAGCTTGGTTTTCTCTTATGTCAGGGATTCGATAAAGTCCTCAAGAGAAGGCATCTTCCAGGTGGCTCTAGAGGTGAATCTAACAATATGGAATGTAGATATGGATACTAATAATTTAGGACCAATCTTGGAGATAATGGTGAGAACCATTTGTTTCTCCTCCTTCGATTTATTAACCCTGTAAGATTTGAGTTGCGATAGTAAATCCTTGAATTTGGTAAAGAAACCTTGGATATTCTTGAAGCTTTTTGGATCCAATGTGAGTAGCTCCACCTCCAGCATGTGTCCCCTCATCTCATCCTGTTTTCCAAAGAGCCCTTCCAAGATGGTCTAGGCTTCATTGGGAGTCTGACAGGAAGATATGTGAAAAAGGAGATTGGGAGAAATAAGACTACAAATTGTTCCGAGTGCCTCATCCATGCGATTTAAGTACTTGGATTTTTCTATGGCTGATGTCGGTTCTATATATGTATTCATGGTCAAACTATACAACACTATGGATCGAAGATGTATGGCTATTTTTTCCTTCCATGCAAAATAGTTGTAAGGTATAAGAATTAATTCTTTTTGGAATTCCATCTTTCCGTTGTCTTCAATCTTTTGTACCTGCGAAAAATTTTGGTGTAGCTTTTTCTTAGCAGTCTATCGGCTCTGATACCATGTAAATGTGTTGAAACTACACAGAATAGATCTAGCTAAACAATAATACACACATTTGCAGAGAGAATTGGAGAAAGAAGAAGAAAGAGAGAAAGAATGGAAGAATTCTCATTAACCATTATGAATAATGAATAATTTACACATGATATACTCTGTATAACTCAATGAGTAAAAATTGAGGTGAACCAAGTCACCATAGTGGTGGTATAGAGTGATCTGGACACACACCAGTAGTTATGGGAGTGAACTGCCACCTATTCTAGTCTCTCAGGCAGTTACGAGAGTAAACTGCCACCTAGTTGAGTTAACTAGTCAACTAGTCTTCAGTTAACTAACTGAACATAAAGTAGTGAGGATTTAACTCAAGGAATCAAGGCTAATGCACCACTCTGGCGATGATACCAAGGAAAGGTCGAATTAACATGGTGATGATCCCAATGTTGCATGGTGATGATCCCAATGCAACATCTAAACTCAACTCAACTAGTCAAACTGAAGAGTGAACTGAAAGAGAATATTATCCAAGTGGAATATTCTCTCCTAAAATATAGGAGACTGGATAATGACTAATTATGAATAATAAACAAATAAAAACCTTAGGAAAAATAAATCCTAGGTGTGTGTGAAGTAACTCCAACAAAAAACACATAATTGTGGTTGTTTACTACTTCACCAAATGGGATGAAGCCATGCCCACTTTAAACAATATGATAGATACGATGGCCTACTTCTTTTTCAATCATGTCATCACTCGCTTTGGGGTCCCCCAATAGTTAATCTCATATCATGACAACATTTTGAAAATGAAGTTTTTGAGGAATTATACTCATGTCTTAGCTTCACTCATGAGTTCACTTCCCCATACTACACATTCCAATGGTTAGGTCAAGGCCATCGACAAGGTCCTCAAAACCATGCTGCAAAAAATAGGGAACAAATACAAAACCAATTGGAATCACATGCTTTTCTACGCACTCTGGACATATTGAACAACTGTCAAAACTACCAAAGTTTTTCCCGCCTTCCACCTCGTTGATGGGGTCGAAGCAGTACTACCCATCGAGTGAAAAATCCCAACACTTTGGACAACAAGAAAGCTAATGCCGGATACCTCTCTCCTCAAATAATGCCTCATTTCTTTAGAAAACATCGACAAATATAATCAGTCCTCATTACAACATAATGAAGCCACCAAAAAGTGCTCAAAATACAAGTTCGATCACTAAGTCAGCCCTCATTCCTTCAACGAGGGAGACCTTCTCCTCACCTATGATATCACCCATGATACCTTAGGCCATGGAAAGTTTGAATCCCTTTGGAATGACCATTTTGTCGTTAAAATTTTCCTCACAAAGGGGGCATACATACTTTCCCATATCGAAGGTATCCTCCTCACAGAACCTATCAATGGGTTATACTTGAAGATATTTTACCCTTACGTAACCATTCTACTTCGAACCGCCTCCATGTGCATATTTTTCTTTTGTAAAAAACCGTTCATAGATTTTTTAATCTTTTTACATGCACATCCAAAGTTTCACATTTCTAATCACTTTTCCTTGTTGCTTTACCAAATGAATAATTCGTCGGCCTATCACATCGGTTTTTCTGACGGTGCTAGTCAATGGAATTAGAATCTTGCTTCAGTGGATTGGACCATTTATTCACTTGTGCATACATTGCTTCACTCTAGCGGTGTGTACCTAGGTCCAACTACGAATAACCAAGCAAAGTATGCTGCCATGATCGACCTTCTATCTGATGCCGCTTGCCTTTAAATTCACCACTTCAACATATTCTTGGATTCCCAACTTATCTTCATCTAGTTGACAAATGTTTACCATGTTCATGACCCTTGCTTATTTAGAAAATACATGCAATTTGAACTTCTATCAAAGAATTTTGAATCCATTACATTCACGCATATTCCTAGAAGTGAGAACCAAATTGTATACCACATTGAAAATGGAATTCTAGTATGGCATTTGTCACACTAATCAAACATCTTTTTATCTTGAGTTATCTATCTATAAACATGTATATGTTTTGTCATCATCACATCATAAACATAAACAGTAAAGAAATACAAGCACATAAGTATATCATCAGAAATACAACATCACATCATTTAAGTTACACCATGAAAAATCAAAATGAATATGTGTGTGTAAACATTATCATAATGGAGTACATCAATATAGATGGGTTGGCCCTCATTATGGCCATACTCGCATATCATATACAAAATGAGGGCATTACCCATATATGTGCCATTTACAAAAATGTGAGCCTCACACATATACATATAAATATAGAAAAAGTGGGCTCTGCCCATACATCAAGATCATCCACCCCTAAAGTGGCCCAAGCTCTAGGACCCCCCCAGACGGAGGCTCCCTACCAGTCGAAATCTCCCCACCAACCAAATGCCTCATCCATTCGAGAGAAAGTGCACTTGCCACTGCAACCTGTCGCACCAACGGGAACCAATAAGAATTGAGGCCTATGCAGACCTCCAATTCTCCACCTCCATCACCTCAATCCACCTAGCTCGTACACCCCCCAAAGTGCTCGATCAAACAATCGATGAAGATCATCTGTTTGATCCTGGAGCCTTTCCTCTCTCTCCGAGGCTCCCCCACCTACTGGATTTTCCTATGCCTACTGAGAGGTCCCAACCTTTGCATCATGACGGCCTTATCACCGTCCAACTCTGATAGATTCCTCTTGGCCTGTAGCAGCCGATGCCCTTGTCAGCCTAATTTATTTTCATAAACAAGACCCTTATCATGTCAATCTAGGGTTGGAAAACTTGCGAGGCACAATCACTATATGTGAGGGAATTGGATTTGAAATACAAACTAAAAAGGAAATACAAACTTGAAGATGATCATCAACTAATCTTTGAAATATAGAAAGTGCAATATAATTTAATCTTAAGAACTTCAAAGAAAATCTAATTCTTCCAACCTTCCGCTGTCATAGTTCCAATGGTAGAAAATTAGGTTGTGAAGTGAAATATGCCTTGAGAAAGACCCACACAACAAAGCTCTTTTCACTTATGTATTTTTTTTGGTAAAAGAAGGAATTATAATCACATAACACACAACTCACTCAGATTTGTTTTGTTGATCAAGTATCCATTAGTGTCTCACAAGTAGAAAGATTAGGTTGTAGTGTCTTTAGCTCACTCTATTAGGTGGATTAAAGACTTGCAACTGTACTCTATTGACTCCTCAATCATTACTTTCATCAACATAATCAGTTCTAAGTTATTCAAAGTAAATAAATCTTTACTGAAAATGAAACTAAAGCTATAGCCAACAAACTAATATAACCATAAATTAAAACAACAAATAATAAACAACAAGTTAAATTTTATGAACAATGAATGGATACACTGATTGAATTATAACAAATAAAATGAAAAGGAAGTTAGATGATGCAGGAGCATCACCATTATCATTCAATGAGGCATAGTGGAAGATGACTCAGCATCAGGCGCAACACACTTAACTGGTTTAGATTCCAAGGAGTGTGCGCCACTTTTAATTTTGAAAACCTTGTAATTAAAGTTCCCATAATATCTTGAAGCTAGAGCCATTGTATGTGCTCCAAGAGATTGTAATTTCTTTTAATCCCTATAGGATTGTACAAATTTAGAGAGTCGATTCATATCTGGATTGTACTTATTCATTTATTGTAATAAGCCTAGTGGTAGGATTCTTTAATTGTGATATGAAAGCACTAGAATAGTTTGGAGGGAAGGCTCGAGAAGCCCATTCATGTATAAATGTATGTAATCTATGACCAAAAGAGGTTGTTGTTGAAAGAAGCTGCTAAAGAGAGAAACTGTTGAAAAGAGAGATTGAGAGGAGAAGCTGAAAGTTGCTAAGAGCTATTGAAATCCTTGTAAATATTTGTTGAAGGAATATAGAAGAAGATAATTGCTTTCAATTCCTGAGACTATTTATCTTTGAGTAACTGGGTAAATGTTTATGTTATTTATTTATGTGTTTGTGTATGTGTGCATCTAAATGGTTGGTTGAATGAATCCTTACTGTTATTTTAAGTTTCAATTGTTTCTCTTATGAAATCTTAGTGCAAGGTGTGCACATATAGTTCCCATGCAAGGAGTGCAGAGGTTGAACCGTCTCCAGGTTCAAATAGCTCAGGAGAGATAGCATAAGTTTACATAGAGCGAGCATAAGGAGTGCGCCTATACTCATAGGAGTGTTGATAAATATCAAAGGAGAGATAGTGCAAGGAGTGCGCATGCGACTTCTATAGGTCTCAAGTTCAAAAGAGAGAGAGCGAACACAAGGAGTGCGCAAGATACATTTTCAAGTCTAAAGTTCAGGAGAGAAGCACAAAGTGTGCGCCAAGGTTCGAGTCTTTTAAGTGATAAAACTCAGGAAGAATAGAGAGATAAATTCCTTAAGAGGAAAAATCCCTTTTGTTTAGGGGGTGAGTGGACGAGATCTATTTGGAGTTAACATAATCTTTCACAACTCTTGGATCAAGATAAAGGAGCACGACTGTTAATTTCCCAAGTCCTTCGGACTTCACTGCTCCGATATTTTTAAGTTATTTTCGTAAGTGATGTGAAAGTCTTGAAGATCGTTAGTATTAGGTACACGTGTCTATAGATATCCAAGTATTTGGAGTTCGACAATCTGGAAGATTTTTGGTAAAAGTTGGTTTGGTGTGAAAAGTCCTGAAGTCCCAAAGTCCGAAGTAATCCTGATCGTCAGTTGTTGGGGACACGTGGACCATAGATTTCTGAGTGTTCAAAATTCGGCAATTAAGGAGGAAGTGTTGATTAAGGTTGGAAAAGTCCCAAAGCCCAAATTTTGGAGTGAACACAGATCGTTGATCTGGGGAAAACGCTAACTGTCAGATCTTTGGATTCGACCCTTCATGAGTTCAAAGGTATTGTGTGTTGAAGTGAAGAAAAGTCCCGAAGCCCGAAGCCCCAGAGTTTCTTTGAGTCATAGATCTTGGCAAGGAGTGTGGACCATTGATCCCCAAAACCCTTCGAGAATTAACCAGTTCAGATATTCAGGAAAATTGGAGTGTTGTGTCGGTAAAACCTCCGAAGCTCCGTATAGTGCCTTTTAGTTGAGCACTTGGTTCTAGCCCGCGATCACGTGCGATTTATGTCAAATAAAAGAAGCTAACATTTGTGGTACTGAATTGAAGGTGAAAAGGGGATTAGAGTAAAGCGCTCATGGTTTTTTTTGGGCTTACATATAAAAAGGGGCTTGTGTACATTGGAGGGGATCCAACATGGATCTGAGAGCTAATTCAGCTCATGTGTGAACTATCCTAGAATGAGAGGTTGCACGAGCCCTGAAAGGAGGGGTGGGGGTTTGCATCAAGCGGTATCAGAGCTTCGGATAAGATTTTGTTTGATACCATCAAGTGGTATCAGAGCTAAACCTATGTTTACAAAAACTAGATAGAGAAAGAGAATACCAGATCCTAAACAATATTTTGTTTGATACCATCAAGTGGTATGAGAGTAGGAATAAGTTCTGTCAGAGAAACGAGATATCTAGAATAATGCGGCCAAGGAGACACAGGGAGAGACCTGTAGTCAATGCAACTATGGAGGAGGAAATAAGACAACTTCGTGAAAGGATGGACGCCATGGAAACAATACAAATGAGAGAACCAAAAGATGGTGATTCTAGTGAAGCTGAAAGTGAAGATATAGAAGAAGAAGAAGTTGTAGGAGAAAAAGCAGTAGAGGAGCGATTGCCGAGAGTTGTTTTCAAGCTGGGAACAGAGAAAAGATGGAAGTCTCTATGTATGAAGGTAATTTGAATGTGGAAAAATTGATTGTCTGGATAAGTAATTTAGACAAGTATTTTGACTATGAGGAGATTGATGATGAGAAGAAGGTAAAGCATGCGGTGACCAGATTTAAGGGACATGCAACTTTATGGTGGGAAGAATTGTAATCTGACAGAAGGAGAAAAGGTAAGTCCAAGATTAAGAGTTGGAATAGAATGGTAGATAAACTCAAGGCTAGATTTGTACCCAATGATTATCAACTGAATCCATTCAGAAGGTTGTAGAATTTGAGACAAAAAGGTTTGTCAGTGAAGGGATATACCAAAAAATTTCATAAGTTGAATATAAGAGAAGGACACAGGGAGAATGATGAAGAAAAGGTTTCTAGGTAAATTAATGGATTGAGGTATGAGATCCATGATGATATTATTATGATAATGATGAGAACCACATAATATTCTTATCAGGTAGCCCTAAAGGTAGAGGAAAAATTGGCAAGGAAGCAGATTCACAGGAATAGGGGGAAGAGTCCTAACAGAGGAAGATGAATTAACAGAGAGAAGTTCCAGAAATATAGGGGATAAGTTGGAGGATTTAGAAATCATACATATAGAGGAGGAATTTCTAGAAGAGGATAATCCAGAGGAAGGTATCCTTTTCCAAGAGGTAGAGGAAGAGGCAAAGGAGGAGAAGTGAAGTGTTATACTTGTGGGAAAACATGGCACATGTCTTGGGAATGTTATGAAAAGAAGAATGCAGGAGTTGGATAAGCTCACATTTCTGAGGCGCAATAGAGGAATGTGGAGATAGAGATGAAAGAAGGAGCATCTGAATAAGGAAGATCACTCATGATGAGGAAATCTCTCATAAAGTCAGAAAACAAGGTATGAGAACCATTTCAGAGGAATAGTTTATTCAGAACTGATTGCAAGACCAGAGACATAATATGCAAGGTAATCATAGATAGTGGGAGAACTGACAACTTAGTATCCATGAAGATGGTGGAAAATCTAAAGTTGGAGACGAAAACACATCCGAGTCCATATAGGGTGTCATGTTTTTAGAAAGGACATCAAGTCATGGTAAGTAGATAGTGTAAAGTTGAGTTTAAAATTGGTAGTTATAAGGATAAAGTTTTATGTGATGTCATACCCATGGATGTTTGTCATGTTCTGTTGGGGAGGCCTTGGAAATATGACAGGAATTTCATACATGATGGAAGGACGAATACTTATATCCTTGAGAAAAATGGGTGTAAACATATGTTGTTGCCAATAGAAGATAAGGGAGTCAAAGAGGAGGCTAGTCCTATTATACTCATGAGTGGGAAGGAGCTCTTGAAAGAAGTCAAGAAAGAACAAGAAATGTAGTTTTCTGTCATAGGTAAGTCGAGAGTCATCCTTACAAACACTTATATGAATGATTTTCCTATGAAAGTTCAGGAATTATTAGATGAGTTTGTTGACATTGTGGTGGATGAGTTACCTCATACTTTACTGCCCATCAAGAGTATCAGTCACCATATTGACCTTATTCCAGGAGAAAGTTTTCCGAACAAAGAAATATACAGGTTAAACCCTCAAGAGAATGAAGAGGTCAAGGAGCAAGTCCAAGAGTTGTTGGATAAAGGTATGATCAGAGAAAGTTTGAGCCCATGTGCAGTACCAACTATGTTGAGTCCAAAGAAGGATGGAGGTTGGAGAATGTGCACAAATTCTAGAGCCATCAACAAGATAACCATCAGGCATAGATTTCCTTTACCCATAATGGATGATTTAATGGATTGTTTGAGTGGAGCTAGTTATTTTTCCAAGATAGACTTGAAGAGTGGTTATCATCAGATAAGAATTAAAGAGGGAGCTTAATGGAAAACAACGTTCAAAACAAATGAAAGATTGTATGAGTGTCTTGTTATGCCATTTGGCTTAATAAATGCTCCAAGTACATTCATGATTTTAATTAATGAAGTGATCAAAGATTTTATTGGGAAGTTTGTGATCATTTATTTAGATGATATTCTAGTTTTTAGTAAGACTGAAGAGGAGCATTTAAGACACTTGAAGATGGTGTTGAGAAGGTTGCAGCAAGAAAAAATGTTGGTGAATTTGAAGAAATTTTATTTTATGAAGAAAAAACTTGTGTATTTGGGATTTGTAATCTTTTGAAATGAATTGAAGATGGATCCGGAAAAGGTGAGGGCTATAAGAGAGTGGCCTTCTCCAAGAAGTGTGTTTGAGGTAAGAATTTTTCATGGGTTAGCGAGATTTTACAGAAAGTTCATTAGGAATTTCAACAGTGTTTGCGTACCCATACTAGATACTACAAAGAAGGAAAATGGATATTTTGACTGTACAAAAGAAGCTGATAAAGGATTTAGGGTGTTGAAAGAAAAGAGAATAGACCAACCTATCTTAATTCTTCCAGACTTTGAGAAGATTTTCCAAGTCAAATGCGATGCAAGTGGAGTTGCCATTGGCACAGTTTTAAGTCAAGATGATAAGCCTGTTGCTTATTTTAGTGAGAAGCTGAATGATGTTAAGAAGAAGTATTCACCATATGACAAGGAATTTTATGCTCTAATTCAAGATTTGAAAAAGTGGAGACATTATTTTATGCCAAAGGACTTTGTTTTGTATACTGGCAATCATGCTTTGCAGTTCATAACCAAACAAGAGAAATTGAACCAGAGACATGCCAAATGGGTAGAATTCATGCATAATTTTACTTTTGTCATTAAGCATATCAATGGGAGTGCTAAAAAAGTTGCAGATTCTTTGAGCGGGAGATGTTTAATCTTGCAAGAATTCCAAGTGGAAACTTTGGGATTTTAACACCTCAAGGAGATGTACCAGGAAGACCCAGATTTCAGGGAAGCTTATGATGATACTGAGAGGGGGGTGAATCAATATCAGGTACAATTTTTTTTTTCAACTTATACTTCAACCATATTGTATATTCAATTATATCCAATGAGCAATGAACAATAGTAGAATAGTTACACCAATACACCATGCACAATATTGTTGGGTATGTGTTATATTCTTTGCACGAGTAGTAGTGTCTGAGCACCTGCGCCGAGCGTGCAGGGGTTCGGGGGCAGCGCCCCCGAAATTTGTTTTTCGGGCCGACATATTTTCGCTGGGCTGAGCCGACATATTTTCGCCGGGCCGACATATTTCCAGGACGACATATTACCAGGACGACATATTTCCGGGACCACATGATATTAGGTGGTTTTTCAGCACATGGTTTTTTGCCGATGGTTTTCTATTTTCGGTTAAGGAATCAGGGTTTTGGACTAATCCAGGTCATTGGGTTAGGGTTTTGGATGCCGCTTGTTCCTATATGTATATTGTATTGTAAACAATGTATTAATATAATATATGCTGGTTTTACCGGTTTGGGTTTCCCGATGAAAAATCTCTGTGTAATGTTTGTATTGGCCATTGTATCTTTTCTGTTCTTTTTTGAATATCAGTTTGCAGTAGATATTGTACAAGGTTAGAATTTACATTTGGTATCAGAGCTTTATTTTCTTCAGGGGGACGCCTTTGTCGTCAAGGGTTTGGCTCGGGACTGTGATAAGCCTTGTTACAGTGGGAGATCTGCGGTATTGTTTTTTAGGTGAAAAGAAATGGCAAGCAATTCGAAGATGGATATCAAGAAGTTTAATGGGAAAAGCTTTGAGCTGTGGAAGCTCAAGATGGAATATCTTTTGGTGGATAGAGATCGGTAGATCCAGGTACGACACCTACAGGAACTTCTGCAGATGACTGGAAAAAGACGGATCAGAAGGCAAAGAGCACAATTCGACTGTGTCTCTCCGATTCAGTATTACTGAATGTGTCAGAGGAAGCTACAACCAAGGATTTATGGGAAAAGTTAGGGAAGTTGTATCAGTCTAAGTCCCTGGTAAATAAACTATTCCTGAGAAAGGATCTGTATAACTTGAGGATGAGAGATGGAAACTCGGTAGAAAAACATTTGAATGCCTTCAATACTATGGTAAGTCAGTTAGTATCTGTTGAGATTAAAATTTCAGATGAAGATAAATGTATCAATTTGTTGTGTTCTTTACCAG
>CBVK0102019585.1:0-20241 GCA_900067695.1 Picea abies | reverse complement strand
TTTTTCAAGGCATTGAGTACTTTTTCTGAGGTTTTTCTATGCTATAGTGATATTTGGTTCTTAACATTTGGCCCTAATGTAATTTCCAAGATTATTATGGAAGAACTAGGACTCTCTTGCACAGATGAAAATGTGAGGAGTATGTTTTCTTATAATAATAAAAAACAATCAACAATCAGTGAAATTAAGGATGTAACTCTAGTCTTATGTGCCCATCCTGAAATTAGAACCACTCTTAATATTCAATCAATTGGCGTGCCTGCCAGTAATTACTCAATTATTTTGGGTAGGGATTGACAGGCTTTAACCGGTGGTTATCTATTATTAGATGGTTCAACTATGTCCATCTCTAAAAATGGTAAGAATATCATTTTTTTAATGGAAGGATTAATTACATCATATATTGAGAAGGTTCCTCAACCCAATGTAAATTATATTGAGGAAGATATGGGTGTATATTCAATTTTTGTCAATGAAGATGATGCTCCTCTTGGACAAGCTGATGATTATGATGATGGTATGTGGCATATGCACTTTGATGGTGCATGTTCAAGAGAAGGTAATGGAGAAGTAATTATATTATACTCTCATGTAGATAAAATTCACAATTTTCCCTATAGATTAGAATTTTCCTGTACAAACAATGTTACTGATTTCTAGGCCTTGCTGTTGGGAATTGAAAATGCTTACAACCTAGGTTGTGGTCATCTCACTATTTTTGGAGACTCAAAAATTATCGTCAATTTGGTTAGAAAAATCTATAATCCTACTAACAAGTTGTTGAAAAGATACACCCAAGTTGTTTGAACTTTAATCCAAAATTTGTTGTCCTTTAACATCACTCGCATCAAAAGAGAATTGAATTCAATGGTTGATAGGTTAGTTGTTTTTGTAGCTTCTCCTACAAGGAAATTATTGCCCCAAAAACTTGATTGCACATTTTTATCCTTGTATCGACCTCGTATTCCTAATAATGAGAAATCATGGAAAGTTTTCCCTGACAATGAAAGCATTTGTGATTTTATTCATAATGAGTTGTATAAGCCAAAGGAAATAATTTCTCTTGAAGACAATAAAATTCCTAAAGGCTTGGCTCCTCTTGAAAGCTCATTCTCAACTAGTGATGTTAGCAACAATAAATATTACAAAGAAGAGGAGTCAAAATGAAAAATAGGAGATATCATTCCAATAAACATTGGGACTCAAGAGAATCCAAAAGTTTTAAAAATAGAAGCCCAATGTTCTAAAGATGAAAAGAAGAAATTCATGGATTTGTTTTATGAAATTAAAGATGTTTTTGCATGGTCTTATGAGGATCTTCGTGGTTTTGATCCTAATTTCATCCAACATGCTATTCCGATTAAGGAATGAGAAAAAACGTTCAGGCAAAAATAGAGGCCCAATAATCCTTCTCTTGAAGCTACCATTAGAAAATAAGTGGAAAAGTTAATAAATGCTCATAAAATTTTTCCATTTAAATACTATGAGTAGGTGTCGAATCCGGTTTTTGTATGAAAATAATGGTGATATTCATTTATGTATGAATTTTTGTGCACTTAACAGAGCTAGAGTTAAGGATAACTTTCCTCTTCCTGATATGGAGATGATTTTGTAGCAAGTTGCAGGATCATAAATGATGTCCTTGATAGTTTTTCTAGTTATAATCAAATCAAAGTTAAAAGGACATACATATATAAAACCAAGTTCACAACTTGAAGGGGCACTTTTTCTTATGAGGGCATTCCTTTTGGCTTATATAATGCAGGTGCCACTTTTTAGAGAGCTATGCAAATAGATTTTGATAATCGTATCAACAAGATAATTTAGATTTATCTTGATGACTTAAATCTATATTCTAAAAACCGATCAGATCGTTTTGATAATCTTAAAAAGGTCTTTTTGCGATGCAAAAAATTTGGCATGTCTCTAAACCATGTAAAATCTATTTATGGTGTCACCCAAGGTAAAATTCTCGGTCACATTATTTCAAATTCAAGGATCAACATTGACCTTGAGAGGGTTATCACCATTCTAAATCTTCGAGCCTATCACCATTCTAAATCTTCGAGCCCCTACATCTAAAAAGGAAATTCAATTTTTTATGGGAAGAATTAATCTTGCTAGAATATGTGTTCCTAATTTTGTTGTAATGGTTAAGCCTATTCATAACATGTTGAAACATGATCAATCATTTTCTTGGATGAAAGATGTCAAAAAATATTTTGTAGGAATTAAAAAAACAATAAGTTCTGCACCGGTATTGGTGAAACTGGATTTTGATAAAGACTTTATTATTTATACAAACTCAATAGAAAAATCAATTTATGTTGTTCTTCTGCAAAAATATGATCAAAAAAACGAACAACCTATAGATTACATGAGCTAGAGCCTATTTGATGATGAAATCAAATATTCTCTTATTGAAAAACATATTTTTGTTCTTGTTAAGTCTATAGAAAAATTTCACCACTTTATTCTTGGCAAGCATACATAGGTAAAAGTCTCTTTACCTGCTGTCAAGATTTTACTTTCACAAACTCATCTTTTAGGAAAACTTGCACATTGGCTTGCAAAAATTCAAGAACATGATTTAACAATCACAATATCAAAAATGATCAAGGGATGCGAGTTATCACTTCACTTGGCTCAACATCCTGAACCATTATGTTGAACCAGAAAGATTTGATTGATCATATTCTTAATGAATTTTGTATATATTTTCTTTGGTTATGTTTACTTATTTTCTTGTCTGTAAAATTGATTTTCTTTTTGAATTTCATCGGTTCTGGATTTTTTCTTGCTTTGAAATTATGTTTGATTCAAATTGGATCACTTAATCCACTTATTTTGTCATGCTAGCTGCAAAATTGTGTTGATTTGTTGTGAAATTAAGAACAAAAAAAACCAGATGATCTTATTTTGGGTCCGTAATGTTGATGTTTCAAGTAGTTGAGGGAGGTATTCACCTACAAGATAACATTTCTTATAGATGAAGATGCCAAGAACTCAAGAAGATCCCAGTCGGCCTCACAAAAAATAATAAAGAAGAATTATAATGCTCCAGAAGTAAAGTCGGCTCCAAAAGAAAAAGATAAACATAAATTATATTTTTCAGAAAGTCGGGTCGGCCCTGCCAGAAAATTTATTGGACAAATTAGTATAAACAAGGGTGATGCCTTCCTCATTTGACACACTCTCTCACTCTTATCTATAGTGCAATTTTGGTGGAGAGAGTTGCATCCACAACCACAACTGCAATAGGAAGGATCACACAAGTCTGGTTGGTTTTTATATTATCTCTTGGTTATTATTTGGTGAAGGCTAGCTACCCTAGCGCTCTAGCTAGGGTTTGATACAATATTGTTGGTGGTACGCTAGTGGAGGCTAGACACCCTAGCACTCTGGCTAGGGTGTGCTGCATTTATTTTGTTGGATTCTTTCTTGTTGGTTTTCTCTAGTGGATAGAGTTTGTTCTTGGTTATTTTGTCTTGGCAAGGATATTCTCTATAAGAAGGTTGGTGGGTTTTCTCCCCTTGCGTAGAAGGGTTTCCTAGGATGTATATGTTATGCTCGGGGATGGCACAAGTAGGTGCCTATGGTTGGGTGGATATGGTGCAACATCGCCTATGGTGAAATGAGCATGTAAAAGAAGTTCAAATTGCTATGGTAAATATAATGTTAATGTAATCAACAAAATTTTAACATGGAATCAGAGCTTGGTTTCCTTTAGAATAGTCTAATCCCTGGAAGGAAGATCGTGATATTTACCTTGCTGTTGCTACTGAAGTTATGTACTTATATATGTTTAAACTGTATCAATATCTTGAGGGTGTTTGCAGGAGAAGGGATCTTTTTTCCAAGAAGAAATCATAGATCCAGAGGGATATCATATCCATTACATCCAGAGGAACAACACACCCTCCAAGTTTGATTGTTTTGATATGTCTCTAGCTGTTATGGAATTATTGTGATCATACGTTGCATCTTGATCTATTGAATTTATGATCATTATACTAACCACTTAAATACTAGAGATTCTCTTGTTGATATGCCCTCGAGGAGATATTCTTGTTTTGTTTTCTGTTCTGGGTAGATTGTCTTGTTAAATTCCATGGAGGTTGCCATGGAAATATTGTTGTTCTTGTTTCTTGTTCCGAGAAGGAGACGGGACACTAGTGATATCTCTAAGAGGGAGATATAGTGACGGTTGCATAAGGAAACATATTGGATAGTCTCTAGTTTGAGACATGAAGAAGTCTAACCAGAGAAGGAGTTTTTACATATTGACAGTTCGACCAGTTCAGGCCCTGGTGCATGATTTTATTAGTCTGAATGATTTATGGCATATGAGACTTTCTCATTTGCATTATAAAGATCTTCCCATTCTAGGGAAGATGGTGACGAGGCTTCCAAAGCTCTTTGTTAAGCATGATGGAATTTGTAGAGGTTGTGCTCTTGGCACAAATGCCAAGGGATCTTTTCCAGGTAGTGAAAGTAGATCCAAGGGGATATTAGACTTTGTGAATTCAGATTTGTGTTGGCCTATGACAGTTGCTTTCTTCAGTGGATATGGTCTCATGGATGAGACAGTGGTAGTGATTGTGATAGGTTGGTTATAGTGACAAGTTGAACACTTCAGGATATCTGGGTTTCATGTTTACATTCACATACCCAAGGATAAAAGGACCAAGTTATACCTTTCAGACATGAAGGGTACATTTTTTGGGTAATATGAATCGTTGAAGGCATATCGGATCTACATCCCAGGTCAGAGAAATATTGAGGTGAGTAGGGATGTTTCCTTTGAGGAGGAGGTAGAATTCAGGAGATATAGAGGATCTCAGATGCAACTGAAAGGAGCATCATGAAGCACAAAGAGAGGTTCGTGGCTAGAGGTTTCTCCCACAAAGAGGGAGAAGACTATGATGAGACATTTTCACCTGATGCCAGATGGACTTCTATCAGATCCATTATATCTCTTATAGCCTCTTTGGGTTGGAATCTTCACTAGATGGATGTGAAGACAACTTTTCTGAATGGATTGATTGAAGAAGAAGTGTATATCGAGCAAACTCAAGGTTTTGAGGTTCACTCTAGAGAGTCTCATGTTTGCAGATTAAAGAAGGCCTTGTATGGAATCAAGCAAGCTCTAAGATATTGGTATGCATGGATCGACAGTTATTTGACAAGACTTGGATTCTCCAAGAGTTATGCAGAACTGAACCTTTACTTCAAGATTGTGAATGATGCACCTATGATTTTACTACTATATGTTGATGACTTGTTTCTGACAGGTGCAGAGCCTCTCATTCTTTAGTGTAAGAGGGATCTAGCCTCAAAATTTGATATGAAGGATCTTGTTCTTATGCACTATTACTTGGGATTAGAAGTATGGCAGAAGACCAGAGAAATATTCCTTGGTCAAGGGAAGTATGTTGTGAAGATCCTTCAAAGATTTGGGATGATGGATTGTAAATCCATGGTCACTCCCATGGTGATGAACTTAAATAAGTTGAGAGACTGATATTTTGCGCCAGTAGATGCATCCATGTATCGACAGTTGATTGGCTCACTGATGTATTTGGTAAATACTAGGTTGGACATATGCTTTGTTGTGAATACATTGAGCTAGTTCCATGTGGAACAGAGACATGAGCATTTGATAGTTGTAAAGCATATTAGAGGTATCTACGTGGAATGTTGAACTATGGTTTGAGATATGTCTCAAACAGTGATGTACAAATGCAGGGATATACATAATTTGATTGGGGAGGGAGTGCAGATGACATAAAGAGATCTTCGGGTGTATGATTAAGTTTGGGCTCTACTACAATATATTGGACTAGCAGGAAGCAGAAGTTTGTCACACTCAACACTGTAGAGGCATAGTATATTGCAACTTGTGAAGCTTGTATGGAAGCACTGTGGCTCTGTAAGCTGATTTCTAGACTATTTGATCAAGTGTTGAATTTGACCATGATATATTGTGATAATCAAAGCTATATGAGGATTTTAGAGAACCCAATGTTCCATGATAGATTGAAGCACATTGATATCACATACTACTATCTTCGTGACAAAGTCCATAAGGGAGAAGTGAATCTCCAGTACATCTCCACCGATGAGAAGACATCTAACATTTTTACGAAGCCTCTATCTAGGATAAAGTTTGTACACTTAAGGGACAAGACAGTGCTTGTGGATATTTCTCCCTTGGGTGAAAGGGAGTGTTGATGATTGTTATCATGGATAGTTAGTGTGCTAGTGGACAGTTAGTCTAGGATGTGTAGATTGCTAGTGGACATTCTCGTAGTGGAGAATGGTCTAGGTTTGACAGATTGCTGATATACCATGGAAAATCATTTTCAGGATGAAAATGGTATAGGAAAGTCATTCTACTGGGGCATTTCCCAGTCGGGAAGAATGGTTTGTCTTCTTGTTTCATAGGTAGTGACCATATTAGGTAGATTGGTATAGGACAATCATTTTCCCTATGTCACATATAGTGACCATATTAGGAAAAATGGTGTAGGACAATCATTCTTCATGTGTCACAGATAGTGATCAGATTAGGAAGAATGGTCCTTATATCCCATGGTGTGGATTTCAACATCTATGGAGACATGTTTTATTCTATGTAGGTTTAATTCATGATCCATATGATAGAGGGTTACTCTACGATTCATATGGTTAGAAGAATGGTCTCAGTAGCCCATGATGTGGCTTTCAACATCTGTGAGGACGATTATTCTTCTGTGATCCATATGATAGAGAGTCACTCTATGATTCATATGGTTAGAATAATGGTTATAATTTTCACTAGTCTCTCTGTTGAATGTGTGATAATTGTGCGTTACACAGGGTTTATCACCTAAATTATTCGACATCATGCCTAGTTACTCATCTTGAGTATGGATCTGTGAGATGGAGGGTTACTCCATGAGATGATGCAAATGATGATTATATGTAATGTGTTATTACATGTTGCTGCAGGTTATGAAGACGATGATATTTTGATGTAACCTTTCACTGGATAGATTTTTCAACTTGATTACAAATTAGTTGGTTGTTATGAATACCTCCTTAATTAAAAGGGAGTGTTGAAATTGTAACTATAGTCGGTATTCATAATGCATTGGAAAAAGAAGGTCCTATGGGCGTGTAGTTCCTAGTATATTCTAGTGGTAATGAGGCCTTAGAAAAGGTTCACATTAGGTGTATCCATGTGCGACGTGATGATGCTACCAATAAAATGGTATTCATGACCATGGCATGGTTGGAGGACCATGGCATAGCCTGGGAGGCTATGAGGACCAGAGGAAAAATATCATGGAGAATACCTCCTTAGCTAAGAGGGAGTGTTGATGCTTTTGGTAGCTACAAGAGGTATTCACCTATGAGATAACATTTCTTATAAATGAAGATGCCAAGAACTCAAGAATATCCAATTCTACCTCACATAAAATAATAAATAATAATTATAATGCTCCAGAAGTAAAGTCAGCTCCAGAAGAAAAAGATAAACAAAAAATTCTATTTTCCAGAAAGTCGGGTCGACCCTGCCAGAAAATTCACTGGACATATTAGTATAAAGAAGGGTGACTCCTTCCTCATTTGAAACACTCTCTCACTCTGATCTATAGCATAAGTTTGGTGGAGAGAGCTACAGGTGCAACTACAACTGAAATAGGAATGATGGCGCAATTCTAGTTGGGGTTTATCTTATCTCCTTGTGTTGCATTGGTGAAGGCCAACTACCCTATCACTCTAGCTAGGGTTTGTTGCAGTATTGTTGGTGGTATGCTAGTGGAGGCTAGACACCCTAGTGCTATGGCTAGGGTGCGTTGCATATATGTTGTTGGATTCTTTCTTGTTGGTTTCCTCTAGTGGATAGATCTTGTTCTTGGTTATTTTTTCTTGGAAATGATATTCTCTATAAGAAGGCTGTTTGGTTTTCTCTCCTTGTGTAGAAGGGTTTCCCATGATGTATATGTTATGTTCAGGGGTGGTACAAGTAGGTGCCTATGGTTGGGTGGTGATGGTGAAACATCGCCTATGGTAAAATGATCATGCAAAATAAGTTCAAATTGCTATGGTAAATCTAATGTTAACGTAATCAAAAAAATTTCAACACATAACGCTAATTATGTATTAGTTTCTTATGCCTACAGATTTCTTGCTGAAACATGATGTGCAAATTTGTTTCCATTTTATTCTTGCCTATTCTTCCCTCCATACAGTTTTCTTTTGCAAGAGTATATTAGATAAATGCTTGACAATTTCTAGCAAAATGTGATACCAGCAAAACCAGAGATTCTTTTGTTCTAGCCAATCAAAAATTCCCTACCCTATGGAGTCACCATATGTTGAATCGAAAACTCGCAAATTAGCCACTCACCTACAAATAATTGTAAGTCACAATTAATTAATTAATTTATTTAAGATATTAAATATTTAACTATAGGTGGGCCCCCCTAGGGAGAAAGAAAGGACGTTTATTTTCAAATATTCCCAAGGATTGAACATCACAGATCTACTCATGTGGTTTCATTTTCATTACACAATGGTAATGTTTTATTTTCTCAATATAACTACGAGGCTCACTGTCAATTTGATCGCACATGAAAGGGAAAAGAGAGAAGAGATATAGAATCAAAAACTCTAATAAGGTTTTCTCTTGCTCTAGAGTGAGATTACATTACTACTTCACTCATTTCTGAATCACTTAAAAGCTAATAATTTCTTATTGATAACAGAGTATTACTGAAGGTGGAAATAATAAGGACCAAGAAGCATTGATTGTTGACATGCTTAATAAGGTTGATCATTTGTTTCTGATAGTCTGTAAATTCTTATTGGATTTCTAAATTGATTTTTAGTGTTAATTAAGATTTTTTTGTAGAGTCAAGATAGTGGCATATTGTGGATTGTTGATCTATTTTTTCTCAGTATTGGTTTTACTTAGAAGACACTAGTCATATTTGTGTGATGTAACATTCCACCTCTAACTTCTAAGTCGTATTCTATCCCTTCCCATTCTGGGGTATGAAAGAATGTTTTTGGCTATATTTCAGAACTGAATTAATAAAATCATTTGATGGTTTTGGAGTCTCATTTTGGACTATATGTGTAATCTTTGTTTCATATTTTATGTTTTATGATTGTTCATAAAATTGTTATAAATTTATGTTATAAAAATTTCTTTATTTATTTGTCATAATACAACATAAAATACAACATTAGGCATACGAACACATTTCTTGAGGACTAATTGATATTTTTGCAAAAGGATATAAAAATAGGTAAAAATGTCGCCTATATTTCTTTAGCCCAGCAAGATTTAAAAATGTTGGTACAAGGATAGCCATTCCTTTTCATCAACAAAATGCATGCCTAAGTATTTTAAATAATGGTTGAAAGGTTTCAAAGGTATGCATACTTCCACCATTGCAAACCTACTGGATATTTGTGCTTTTGTTTTAATATTTTTTCTCAGTTTGGACTTCTTCCTAGATTGAGCACCAAGTTCACTTCTGAGTATTGAATAAGTTTGTCACATTATGAGTGACAAATAAGTTTGTAGATTTCTCTTTGTAAAGTGATGGCCCCAACAAACCCATGATGTTCAAAATTTCTAGAAAAATCAAATATGTCACCATATTCTTGTTCTATTGTGATTTTTTGCAGATCAATCAAACAAAACAACTTAGAATATAATACAAATATCATTGAAATTGGACAATATATTAATATGCAGATATATGATGAATAATTTGTTTACTCTAGTAAATTGCACAAGCCAAGCCATCCACCACTGCACCATACAATTTATGTTAATTACACAATTAGAAATTCTTAGCTTTGTCTAGCCAAAATCTAAATTTTTCGGTGTGTATAATATACTACAAGGAAAAAATTACAAGGTATCATTAACACACATGAATCAAGGCCCAATAAATGGCAAGTCCGTGTGTAAATAAATTCATACTATGAAGTTAGAATATCAGTGGAGTTTGTTCTTACTTCCAAGAAGAAGAGATATGTAGAATAAAATTCGGAACAAGACTCCCCAATCTAGCATCATGTACAAACAATTCCATTTGTTGAGTTGCATGACATCCTAAAATTGCAGAATATTGACCCTCGTCATGACATAGTTGGTAAGCATGATGTTGATGTTGTTAGTGGCATTCCTGTTCTATTGTGTGATTTTTTTTTATAGGGTATCATTAACACACATGAATCAAATCCTAATAAAGGGAAAGTTTGTGTGTAAATAAATTCGGGCCATGAAACTGGCATATCAGTTGTGTTTGTTCTTGCTTCCAAGAAGAAGAGATACATAGAATAAAATTCTAAATAGGACTCCTAGACCAACGTCACATACAATAAATTTTGTTTGCTAAGCTATGTTACATCCTGATATTACATAATATTGACCCCTGTCATGACACAGGTGGTAGGCATGATGTCAATATTGCTAGTGGTTTTTAGGAGTTTGAGGAAATATTGATGGAGCTGAGAGATGAGATGTGACATGGGTGTCCTGTTAAATACCTGATTTCCTTTGGCAAAGAAAATGTGAGAATTTTCAAACTCATTTTGCAAGACAACCTCATAGGGATACTTAATGATGGAAATGTAGTGAAACCATATCTAGCAAGGTGGGATTTAGTCTCTATTGATGAAGACGTCATTGAAGAGAAATAAATAGGCGAAGTACATGTTGAATTCCAGTGAAATATGTTCGTTCAATTTGTTTTGTACACTACAAGGAAAACACCTTGTAGTGGAGGTTTTTTCAAAGGTTTTTAATGTTACAAGATTGGACAAAATTAAAAAAAAAACCTTTGTTTTTCGTAGTGGAGGTTTTAGTAGAGGTATTAACGACTGTTCCCTATAACTAAAAACAAATGGGAAGTTGGATGTTTTTGTGGAGTTTTTTTTTTAGGTGCTCGTATTGGTAACACACACCGATGCATTCTTAAGTAACATGCACATGTGCATACATAAACCTAAAAAGAACTAGGGCTCGTATATTTATTATGCACCATTTCTATCTTTTTTGTTATAATGTTGCATCAACGCTCATACAAATATTAGGCACCAGGTCATTCTTTTTTTTTATGGAACACCAATGCTTATATAATTTGTACACACCAATGCCTATATTACCATGTGCACCAGAGGGAAGTGAAATTTCAAACATTTGAGGTGTGATGTCAGTGCCACTATTTGTTACTAAGCATCGATGCATATACTATATGTTAAGTACCACTGCATACAATATATGTAAATCACTAGTGTGTATTGTAATCATGTGCACCATAATATTTTGAAATGACAAATATAATCATGCATTATGTTGTATACAATAATGATGTTTTTTCACAATTTTTAACATTGGTGCTTCAATGTAATTAATAGGAACATGTGCGTGTAACTCATAAAAATGCACTTTTGTTTATATTATGGCATGCACCATTTAGTGAGGTTAAAATAATACAATGCACTTATATGTATATATTTAATTAATTGTTTTTTACAAATTTTAAATTAATCATCTCAAAATCAAATATTTTTTTATAAAAATATTAATTTTTATATTTTTGTTGTTGGGTTTTGATATAATGATTGCATTAATGCGTTATGAAATATATTACACCCATGTTATTTGTAACAATGTAAATCATCCATATATTAATTAATCAACAATGCAACTTTTTACAATATTTGACAATGCAATAAAATAAGAAACTCATTTTATTATATGTATGAATAAGAGACATATCGCCATATAAAACGGGACAACACAAAATTCCACAATAATCAAAATGAAACCAATATGTAATTGCTACACTTTTTGGTAACATGTCCTCATGTAATTGGGACAATATGTTGAGTACATTAAACAAAATCCATGATTTTCATAAACAAATATTCCAAAACACACAACTTGTAGTAACATTCAATTATATTGATTGACATTCATCACTTGAACTATTTTCATCACTCAAGATGTGTGCATACCTCATTTATTCATCACTTGTAGGCGATATTATACTTTGGTTATTTAAACTAATTTTTTCTTAATTGGATTTCTTTTGAAGTTCAACCTCTTCATGTCCCATCTATAAACATAGAAATAAAGTGTAATAATTAAATCTACATTTATATAGTAGAATATACATGACTGCATAAATACAAAAGAATATTGTAGAAGAAATTGTTTCATAAACAATACACATTTTTTTGAAGCCATGTTTCATGTCGTCTCTCAAAATATCTTTTGTTGGCTACACTACATACTTTGTTTCATGCATGTTTAATATTCCATGACAAAGCATAGTTGATATGATTAATATAAAGGTTTCTTGTTGTTCCATTAAATATAAAACGAGGAAAATTAAGCAACATGGTTACTTACACATTTTTCAATTAAACCTTGATACTTCAACATATACTCACAACTCATACTTAACCCAATGTTGATCAATTCTTTGGTTGGATCTTCTTTGTATGTTAGCACCTATTAGAAGGCATCCATGGAAAAGTGTAAATTAATTATTTAAATATAAAGATCACAACAAAGATAAAATATTAAATAAGGTTGAAAATGTAAGTACTCACAAACTTTGTGATCAACCCTTTTCTTCCTTGTCATCATGTCTTATGGGTTGAATGGGTTCCATTTAATTTTTTTCTGCAACAAAACTATTGAAAATTAGTATTTCATGTGATATCTAAATTCAATGTACATAACAGAATAAATCAATGATTTCATACCTCTAATGTGAATTTTTGTTGGGGTGGCTCCTCCTGCGATGCAATTATGTTAATTTCTCTTACCATCTCCTTGTATGTTTTTTTGAACATCCCTACCGGCATGTATTGGTTTTCCCCTCGTTTTTCCCTTAGAATTTGCATAATCTTCCTGAAAAACGAAAATCACAATACTCTTGGAGTCATTGGGTTGCTTTTTGTATTGTAAGTGTAAAGTATGTCTACACATTCTTTCCACTATATGCCTCAAAGTTTTGTAAAAAACAATCCCCCTCTCATTAACTTCTAGCACCACTCCAAATGAACCGAGGACCAAATCATCATCAGTTAGATCCTTCATATTTTTTATCGTCTTAGGATGACACATTGTTCCCTCGCAATTGATCGTTGAAAAACATTAAAAAAATGTGAAATCGAGTGATGAAAACATGTTAGCAATTTTGATATTAATAAATTCATTTTTAGTGAAAAGTCAAAGAAAAATTTCATATTGATTATCTTTTGATCCACCAAATTCCTCTCTTTGCAACATTTCCATAAATATTTTACACTCTTTTTCACTTAGATTGCGAACAATCATATTGAGTTTCTTCAAGTTTTTGTTCTGCATGTCATACTTAATCAATACATATCATTAATTCAAACCTATAGATAATTCAAATATATTAATTTTTTAATAAAAATTAAAGAAATTTCCTTGTTCTCTTGTTCGGATGAGCTACTATCACACTCACTGCAATAAGTTGTTTTCCTTGAACTTCTATCGACCATATTCTATGAAAATAAAAAAGGAATCATCAAAGATAGAAATTATGAAATATATTTTACAAAATAATATTTCGATGTGTATAATAACATAGTATGCATCGATATGTTAAACATGTGTATACACATTGGGATATGATTACCGTGCTTTTACGTAATCGAAAATATTTTTTTTACAAATTCTTGTATTCATGTGGTGCTCTATAAAATAATAGAAGCACTGGCGCCTCATTACTATTTATTGTGCACTGTCGAACCTATGAACAAATTTAAAACATGAAATTTTCGGTATTAAAAACAATATTATTTACATTTTAAACTCAATGGTGTTGTTGACAGGAACATCCACAGAAATGCAATATCCTTGTACAATGTGCACTGCTAACCACAAAAGCATTTTTGTTAAAGAAAATTAACAATGACAAGGTTTGGGATCCAATGAAATGATTAATCCCATTGCAACAGATACCGAATGTTCCATTTACAAGTAAAAAAAACCTACAAAAATTTATTGGTTAAACAAAAAATCTCTTTTTGAAATATATAGAGGAAAACCGAGAGAAACAATAAGAAAGCTAAGGATTCCAATACCGAAGGTAACTATGAAACCCTTTAATTATTTTTTTGGAAATGCACTGAAAATTGTTTGAATCAAGTAGGGGAAATATTGAGATGATCAATAGAATCAAATCACATACTTGAAATTTCTCCTCTAAAGATTTGTATGTGACCTACAATGATCCCTTACAAATTTGGATCTTCAAAAAATCTACTCACTCCAAAGTGTTAGGTGGTAAATCTCTCTTGCACCAATTTCCCCTCTTAATTTTAGAAAAAGAATGAAATAATGATTACGATTATCATTTATAGACACATACATTTAGAAAAAAAAAATCCCGCTCATTTTTTCGTTGTATATTTCAACGCATTGATGATAAATTCACGCACTATTTTTTTTTGTAAATTACTTTTTCGGTGTGCTATACAGTTTAAAGCACACTGGTGAACTTTTTACATAGGAACACACCAACAAATAATTAAATATATTGGAAAAATACAAATGTAAACCTATGTAATTAAAATTTTACAGAGGTCTTACTTTGGAGAAGAAAAAACAAAGGTCACTCTTCGGTGCCCCTCATAATTTAGCTCACAGATGCGTTTTGTATATACAAATGCATCGATGCGTCATATAATAATGAAGAACATCAACAAATTTTAAAAGTCATTCGAAATTCTGTTTGAAGTTAAATTGATCTATGCTTCCCAAACTTTCATTTAAGAATTTATTCATGTATTTATGATGGTTTTCGCTCAAATGCAGGAAAAAAAGATTATAGTATCAAATGGACAATTCTTCAAATTCTAGCTCATTCCATATCATTGCAGATTCTTCAAGTTCTCCTCCACCATTTGCAGTAAGTCTATATTTTATTTATAATTCATTTATCTGATTGAACTAATGTTATGTATACACATGCATTTGAATAATTGTTCACTGAGTTTTGCAGAAACATGATTCATGATCGAGTTCGGATGTGCAAGATATTCTACCAGTCCAAAAATTCCACAGGGTCTTATCAGAAGAAAGATATTACAAGAAGATGTTTATTAAAAATGGACAACTTATTTACCCTACCAATTATGACATGCCATATTCTAGCAACCTGTGTGGGTCAAAGGCAGTACACCTTGAATTGGATCTCTTTTGTAACACACTAGTAGTATGTGGTTGTTCAAAATGTAAAGGGTTGAAGGAGAACCCTCAAAGTATCAGATTGTCTCATTATATTAATGATATACTACCCAAACCTCGGTGAACACGACCTCCAATAAATCAATAGAGAATATCATACTGGAAGGCTCTCAGGTTTTGGGGGAAACATGGTCTGTAATGAAGAGAAGGTGCAGTCTATGTTGTATAGGTTCCTGACATTCAAGAATGAAGAGAATAAGAAACTCAAGTAGAGGCATATTTACTTGGCCTCATATTTTTGGGATCTCATAGAGGCAGAGAAATGGAGGCAGTAGATAATTCAAGAGATTGGATGGAAGGTCATGGAAATTCAAAACTCGGGCCTTAGAGAAAATCCCCTCTGAAACCTCAACAGAAAATATCACACTGGTAGGCTCTTGGATTTTTTGGGGGGAATGGCCCGTAATAAAGATAAGGTGAAGTTTATCTTGAACTAGTTCCTAAAATTCAAAAATAAAGAGAAGTAGAAACCCAAGGAGAGGCATATGTTCCTAGCCTTAGAGTGTTGCAATATCACAGATGTGGAAAAACGGAGGCAATATATAATCCAAGAGATTGGAAAGAAGTTCATAGAGATTCTGAACCCAGGCCTCAGTGAACACCGCCTCCAAGACCTCAAAAAAGAAGATCGTAATAGTAATCTCTCGGGTTTTGCAGGGGAATGGCTCATAATGAAGAGAATGCACAGTCTATGTTGAATAGGTTCCTGACATTCAAGAACGAAGATAAGAAGAATCCCAAGGAGATGTGTCCATTCCTTGCGTCATAGTGTTGTGATCTCACAAAGGTAGACAAATGGAGGAAACATATAATCCAAGAGATTAGATGGAATTTCATGGATATTTAAAAATCAGGCCTCGACAAACATCACCTCTGAGACCTCAACAGAGAAGATTAGATTGGTAGGATCTTGGGTTTTTGGGGGAATGGAACGTAATGAAGAGGTGTAGTCTATGATGAACAAGTTCCTAACATTCAAAAACGAAGAGAAGAATATTTTTAAGGAGAGGTATCCATCCCTAGCCTCTGAGTGCCACAATATCGCAGAGGTAGTAGATAATCTGAGAGATTGGACAAAAGGTCATGGAGATTCAAAGCTCGGGTTTCAGTGAACATCTCTTCTAAGACCTCAACATATAAGATCATACTAGCATGATCTTAGTTTTTTGGGTGGGAAATGGCTTGTAATGAAGAAAAGGCGTAGTCTATGTTGAAAATGTTTTTGACATTCAAGAACAAAGAGAAGAAGAAGCCCAAGGAGAGGTGTATGTTCTTGGCCTAAGAATGTCATGATCTCATAGAGGTAAACAAATGGATGAATAATATAATTCAAGAGATTGGATGGAATTTCATTGAGATTCAAAACCTAACCCTCAGAAAACACCTCTTTTGGGACCTCAACATAGAAGATCAAAATTGTAGTCTCTTCGGTTTTGGGGGGGAAATGGCCCATAATGAAGAGAAGGAAGAGTCTATGTTGAACAATTTTCTAACATTCAAGAATGAAGAGAAAAAGAATCCCAAGGATAGGTGTCCTTTCCTGGCCTCATAGTGTCGTTATCTCGTAGAGGAAAACAAACAGAGGTAGTAGATAATCTGAGAGATCGGACAAAATATCATGGAGATTAAGAAGTCAGGCCTTAATGAACACTACCTCTGAGACCTAAATAGAGAAGATCAAACTTGTAGGCTCTCAGGTTTTTGGGGAGAAATGGTTTGTAATGAAGAGAAGGATTAATCTATGTTGAACAAGTTTTTGACATTCAAGAATGAAGAGAAGAAGAATCCCAAGGAGAGGTGTTTGTTCCTAGCCATAGAGTGTCATGATCTTGCATAGGCAGACTGTTAAGCCCTAATATTGGCTCATTACCCCTTAATTGGGGCATATTATATTAGTAATTTTATTTTATTTATGTCGCCTTTAGGCCATTAGTTGTAAACCTCCTAGTCTTCTATATATACCAAGGAGACATTTTCATTTTGAATCATCTTATACTTGAACATTTAAGTGGGGTAAAAGAAGGTTTCTCCCTCGAAGAGGCTTATTATATGAAATTATCTCTTTTTGAAGGCGTTGAGTACTTTTTCTGAGGTTTTTCTTTGCTATATTGATATTTGGTTCTTAACACAGACAAATGGAGGAAAAATGTAATCCGAGAGATTAGATGAAAGGTCATGGAGATTCAAAACCCAGGCCTAAGAGACCAATGCCTCCAAAACCTCAATAGAGAAGATCAAACTAGTAGGCTCTTGAGATTTGGGGGGAAAATGACCCATAATGAAGAGAAGGGGCAGTCTATGTTGAACAATTTCATGATATTCAAGAAAGAAGAGAAGAATAATCCCATGGAAAACTGTTTTTTCTTGGACTCAAAGCATCTTGATATTGCATGGGTAGACAAATGGAGGCAACAGATAATATGAGAGATTGGATGGAAGGTCATGGAGATTCAAAACCCAAACCTCAATGAACACCACTTTCGAGACCTCAACAAATCAGATCATACTAGTAGGATCTCAGGTTTTGGGGGAAAATGGTCTTAATGAGGAGAAGGTGCAGTCTATGCTTAACATAATACTAACATTCAAGAACAAAGAGAAGAAGAATCCCAAGGAGAAGAATTTGTTCATGGCCTCAAAATACCGTGATATCGCAAAGGTAGAAAAATGGAGGCAACAAATAATCTGAGAGATTGGAAAGAAGGTCATCAAGATTCAAAATCCAAGCCTCGAAAAACACCACCTCCAAGACCTCAACAAAGAAGATCATACTAGTAGTCTCTCAGGTTTTGGGGGGGAAATGGTCCATGATGAAGAGAAGGCGCAGTCTATGTTGAATAGGTTCTTGACATTCAATAAAGAAAAGAAGAAGAATCCCAAGGAGAGGCATCTATTACTAGCATTGAAGTGTTATGATCTCAGAAAGGTAAAAAAATGGAGGTGACAAATAATCCAAGAGATTAGTAGAAGGTCATGGAGATTCAGAACACAGGCCTTGGTGAACACTACCTCCAAGACCTCAATAAAGAAGATCAGATTGGTAATATCTCACGTTTTGTGGAGGAAACAAATCGTAATGAAGAGAAGGCACAATATATGTTGAACAGGTTCATGAAATTCAAGAGCGAAGAGAAGAAGAAGCCCAAGGAGAGGTGTTTGTTTCTAGCCTCAGAATGTTTTGATATCATAGAGAAAAAATATGGAGGAATCAGATGATCCGAGAGATTGGATAGAAGGTCATAGAGATTCAAAACTTGGACCTCGACAAACACCACTTCCAATATCTCAACAGGGAAGATCATATTGGTAGGCTCTTAAGTTTTGGAGGGAAAATGGTTTGTAATGAAGAGAAGGTGAAATATATGGTGAACAAGTTACTAACATCCAAGAATGAAGAGAAGAAGAATCCCAAGGAAAGGCATTTGTTTCTAGCCTCAAAGTGTCACGATCTTGCAGAGGCAGCCAAATGGAGGCATAATATAATTCGAGAGATTGGATGGAAGGTCATGGAGATTCAGAATTTAGGCCTTGGTGAACATCACCTCTGATACCTCAACGAATAAATCAACAAAATGACCAAGGAATAGGGGCACTAGAAATATCATATCGTAATGCTTGGTGGTCCTAATTATGACAAATTAGGGTCCAAGATGACAAAATTGGAAGGGAATGGAGTTGATATGCCCCATGCCACCAGTAAGGGAATTGATTAAATATGCTCTAGGAATGAAAAATTCCTCGCCGACGTCAAAGAACTATTTTATAAGCCCCCCAAGGCGAATTAGAGGAATTCAAGGTATGTAATTTACAAGCAAATTGACATTAGTTATTATGGCTACAGGGATGACGAGGACAATATCTTGGTGAAATTCAAGCAGCCTCTGGATGAGGAGTTGTGAGCTAAAGTGATAAGGGAGTAGTAGAGGATTGAGTCTCTGAAGATAAATTCCAAGTTGATGGCCAAGAGAGAGACAGTATGAGTGTAGCCATAGTGGAGAAGTCTAGAAATGTTTAGAAGAAGAGTGACGAGCATGTTCTAAGAAGAGAGGCACCGATAATTCACACCTACCATTCTGGTCTGAAATGCATAGTTTTGAGCGGTGTGTTGTATAGTTTTAAGATACACACTAGTGGTGCTTCCTATAAATTCATAGGATGCACCATCAAGTCCAAGGCGAGTTGAACCTGTGAAGCACACCACATGGAATTAATTCTTTTTTTTGTAAATAACGCCAAATTTATTCCCAATTTTAAATGTTAATCCAATGAAATTGAAAATAAGGAGGTAACAAACAATTTACTTGGTTGCTTATCACTCAAGGAGGCATGGTTTCCCCATAGACAAAAAAAAAATGCACAGTTTTCCTAAATTCTAAAATGTATGGAATCTACCAGCGAAGCTATACAATCGAGGAAGAAACATTGTAGAGCACTGCAAACATGGTGGCCGTAGAAAGAGTGTGAGCCACAATGATTGTATGAGTGGTTGGAAGCACAAAAGGAAATGTGATAATGAAATTTAGTTTGCTAAAAAAAAATTATTTTACACTATCGTGATGCACTTAATAGTAAGATGCACTTGTGAATTATGTACTACCGGAACACACTGATACATTTTATTTACTTTACTCTATCTCGGTGTGTCATATAGTAAGACACACCGATGAATTTTAGTATGAGTAATGCATTGGTTAGATTTTTGGCTATATGTTAGAAAACTCAAAGCTATAGTACTATTAAGCACACCATTATTGTTGTTCGGTGTGCCAATATTGTATATGCATCAGGGCGGTTAGGTTTTTGCAACACTTCAAAAATGTTTTTTTTTTAGTCATTTTTTTTTATTGAATAGTCAATTGTTATAACCTGATACAATGCATCCTTCATATGCACACAGATTCTCTTAGTTTAGAGTGGAGCACCGATATGAATTTTAT
>CBVK0102019584.1:0-18108 GCA_900067695.1 Picea abies | reverse complement strand
ATATATATATATATATATATATATATATATATATATATATATTAGCATTTTACATCAATAATTGTTATCAATGTGCTTTATTAGTTCAACACTGGTTTGTTATGTTTGTGAGCACACTAGTGCCTTGCTTAGGTTTAGGTGCACCAATGTAAAAACCCCTGCAAAAACCTTCAGTTTCTCGCCTCCACTAATAACCTCAGCTATAAATAGAAAATGGATCATTTTTGGGGGAGGTTATGTAAAAACCTCTGCTATAAGATCTCCTTGTAGTGCTAAATAAATCAAGCTAGCAAGAGGTGGATAGGGAATATGATCATATCGGATATGAAATAATAGAAGGAGTTGTCATGGAAATGTAATTAGATTGAGTATTCGGGTCAACCAATTTCAAACAAAATCTATGCATAATATATCTGATCAGTTTGGATATGACAGAAGAGAAGAAGGTGGATAGGAAATATGATCATATCGTACCATAAATCACCACAGTAAAACCCAGACAAAGGAAATATACACTGGCACAACAACAAGGGAAAATGATAGGTGGATCTCGAGGATAGTTGTTGGGAAAGGATGAGACTGAACCCAGTTTAGGATGACTGGTTTTGGTAAAAATATATCCCTATATACATGCCTTTGCATGAATATTATGTAAATAATGGTGCACCATTGATCCTCAAGCTTATATGCACAATGAAATAATGTTGTGTCATTGATCCTCACGCTTATATGCAAATTGGACCTTGAATGTATAGTACACATGTAATGGTCGCATAATTAATCCTTAGGTTTATATTGAGGTGCGAACCTAAGCAACATATCTTTTATTTCCTTTAGAGTAACATATGAAATGTAGTTTTTTCTTACAATTATTCCCTCATCCATGTATATATATTTTTTATTTACTATGGGAATGGGAGGTACATTCTAGGGGACCTCTATTTAAGAGTGAATCTAACCTTTTATCCTTCTCAGAAAGGGCTAATGTATCATTAATAATTAGAACCTAGATAAGGATAATGTGAAACTTACTTAAAATTCAAGCTATGAACCCCTCAACATACATATTTACCCAAAGTGAAATAAAGTATATATAAACACCTATAACAAAACAATTCATCAAACATCATAAATTTATTTCTATGTTAATATCTAATACAATTCAAAGTTAAAAAGTATCCCAAAGTTTATGTATCATTTAGTTTGAACGTCTATAGTATGTGGTGTAGTTATAATAATTAACACAATCCAAATGTGCAATTTTACACCCATTTCATGTTATTTATAAAGGATTATATGTAACATCCCTGGTTTTAGTCCCCATAAATTATTCTGTAATTGTATACATGTGATTTAGGCTGGTAAGCTAGTATGTTTGGGGCAAAAGATCCCATATTGATTAATGTGATTGAGGGTTGAATTGTGTATTACGTACATCGAAATAATTAATAAAAATAATAATTGTTGGCTATGATACGAGAGGGATAATAATGATGGGGGGCTGTGATTCCAAAAGAGAGGGGGATAAATGGGGATCCAAGGGGAAACCCGTGTTATTATCCTAAGTTAATGTATCACTACCTTCTAATTTTTCCTTTGAGTCTATGAGAGCTCAATAATTGAATTCATGTAAGAGGGTGGGTGTGAAAAGTCACATCCTTTAGTTATTGAGAGCATGGGGCTGAATTAGTATCAACATAGGGAAGTGTGAGAGTCAACTTGCTTGGGAAAAAGGGCAATTCATATGGAAAAAGAAGAGAGTCTTTACATGTTGATTTTGGGTAACAAGAGAGGAGCATAGTGCTAGAATGAGCATTGGTCATGATGTGTTTGAAGGAATCCATTATTGGGATGTGTTTATGTTGTATTTATAGCCTGTGTGCCTGTAAAAATGGGATGCATGCATGTGGATCATTTTCATGTTGAGGAAATGGCTCAAGATCCTTGTGTAGGTTGTTGTGAACACTCCTGGAGCAGTTCAATGTTCCTAGAGTCCCAAAATGTGAAATTCTTGGCCAACTAAGTGCATTGGAGCCCTGGAAGGAGGTGGGAA
Organism: Picea abies; assembly: GCA_900067695.1. NCBI lineage: Eukaryota > Viridiplantae > Streptophyta > Pinopsida > Pinales > Pinaceae > Picea > Picea abies. The sequence goes on along the minus strand of CBVK0102019584.1, from coordinate 16,055 downwards.
GGCTCAAGGGACTATGTGCAGTGAAGGGGGGTCCCATTCCTTAGTTTGTGCAGGTTGTGGGAAAGAGATTTGGTGGATAAGAATTGTTGTTGGAGTAAAACCTTGGTTTTGGGATGTTGAATGTGTAGAGTGGACAACCAAGAAGGTTAGATCTCCTTGTGGACTCATAGCCTCATCTTGGGGGTGTCTTGTTGTTGAGAGAAAATGAACATCAATCCTATGGTTGGGAGGAACTTCCTTCATATGAAGCCAACTGGTCATTTCATAAACAAATAAGTTTTTGTTGTATTTATTGTTATTGTTCTGCTATGTAAATGAATATTTGAATATTGTGTGTGTTTGTTGTTTTAATTGAACAATTGCATTCATGTTTTAAAATATGTTTTCAAATACATGTTAAATTATGGACCTATTTCCCCTTGGTTCATTTTATATGTATGGGGTGTTTTAAATTTCATTTTAGAAGGTGAGTATGCTACAATATGGTATTGTTGGAGATATTACACACCCAACTAGTATTTCTTATCCTATGTTGATTAGTCTATGTTGAGGGCACCCTTGGTCAAAGATATTCTCCCCTAGATGAGGGAACCACCTCCTCTCCAATCATTACTCAATTCTACATCATTTAGATTAGTGGAGTCAAGTCATGCATGGAAACCTCCGTATTATCACCAAGTGTTGCATGATCACCTTGGGATCATCACCAGGAGGGTTCACTTACCTTGGAATCATCACCAGGAGGGTGCAATTGACATGCATGATTCTTGGAGGGTTCACCACATGTGCATGTATGATATTCTCTTCACTCCACATGTATGATCCAATTAGCCGATGAATACATGGATGGTTAACTAGGACTAGGTGGCAGACAACTCAGGTTTTTGTCAATGTGTGTCCACATCACTCTAGAAGACTACTATTGCACATTAGTTGGCTCATGTAGCTTATATATATTGTAAATTATTCACTTTTTGAGTGTAGATTAGTGTGGAATACAATTATTTCATTATTTTCTCTCCAATTCTTCTCTTATTCTATCAACTTTGCAAGTTTGTTGTTCATTGTTTCTAGATATATTATTTGTTCGGGTTTCAACCCAATTTCACATGGTATCATATCCCACAAGTTTCTAGGAATAAGGCACAAAAGCACTCATTTGCAGGTACAAAATATCGAAGCAGTAAAAAATAATTGAATCAATTCCATCATCAACATTTATTACGCGATACAATTAGTTCGATTGGAAGCCAAAGATTATTCTTCTTCTCATAAGAATAGGCTTATATCAAATAATCATGGAAACAAAAACAAAGTCCACTTCCACCAATGAGAAAAATCATTTTCTCAATAGATAGGAAATGGCTTTCAGACTTATCTACATGTTTGTTTCTCCTGAAATACAACTCCATGTAGTATCACTCTCAACTCCAAATGAAGTATGGGAAAAATTGGAAGTCCTATTTGGGATAAAGGAAGATTGTGAAGAATGCATGTTGGATAATGCCAAGACAAATCACATAGAAAATCCACCAGAAGAACAAGCCTCATCTTCCTCCTGAAGGAAATTTCAGAGACAAGAACAAGATTCTCAACTTCTCATCTTCCTCATATTAGATTTCATATCATATTTCCGAATTTTATTTGGAAGATCATGAACATGCATATATTGATCCAAAACCAAGACCCAAATGGGCATAGTCCATACTACCAGTAGTTGGTGATAGTGCAGATGATCATGCCAATCCTAGAAGGACGATATCCCAATTTTAGGGAGATACACATGCTCTCATAGTCATATAAATAATAATTCCCATGCATTGCTACATGGTTTTGGCATCCGACCCTCAGGCCTATGTAGAGGCTGAAGGGAATTTGTATTGGAAAATTTCCATAAATGAAGGAGATTTTGATAGTCTTTCTTCCAATCAGATAAAGTGGATAGATACATACATATTACTGGTGCATTTACTTCATTAGATTTGTACATACATCTAAATCTTCATCAAAACCTTCACCAAGGAGAGATTTCAAGCTTTGCAAGGTCTCCGTGGGGTGAAGAACACAATTTCCTAGCAATTGTCCTCCTTTTTTTAGAACTGTAACTTGAGAGTGGGATTATCATGACGTTTTCCCTCTTTCCTCTTTTTTATTGTTCCATTTTTTGAATAAGTGCATTGTAAAATGGGTACCTAACATGGATTCTTAATAGGACCCATTCATACTCCCTAGTAGTCATTCAAGGGGGGTGTTGGAGATATTACAAACCCAACTATTATTTCCTATACTATGTTTATTATTCTATGTTGAGGGCACCCCTGGTCATAGATATTTTCCCCTAGATGATAATATTATCCCCTAGATGAGGGCACCACCTCCTCTTCATTCATTACTCAGTTGTACGTTAGTTAGACTAGTGGAGTCAAGTCTTGCATGGAAATCACGATATTATTATTAAGTGTTTCATTCTCACCTTGGGGTCATCTGTTAGAGAAATATTTGCCTCACCCTATGCAATATTTCAGAGAGGGCCTTATTCCATTTCCCTATGTAGACTTACTCTCCCTGATTGATGAATCCAGAGACAAAAATAAATATTTTTCCACTTGTACGCACCTTGCAAGCTATACAACAAGCGTAAACGCTGGCTACTCCACTACAACCCGTGTACATCAGGATTTGTACTAGAAAATCAAAATTAAATGTCAGGTTTTCATGTCATGATAGGAGATCTCTGATCCTTGGCCTTCCACATACTGGAAACGTTCCGAATCGACCCTTCAGTTGCATTTTGAAGGCTATAAAGAAGCCAATTCCGAGCTATGGAAAAGGAGAGAGAATTCAACTTTGAGAGAAAAGTTACTCTGGAGAAATTATTACTTCATTATTGAGTCTGCATCCCTTTGTCCTTTAATTCTGAACATAGTTTTCAGCCCCCAAGATCTTCCCTTATTGATGGAGAACCTCTTTGTCTCTCTTATATGAGCTTGCCTTTGGTGGAGGATTGAAGTGGTGGAGGCCCATTTGGAAGGAACTCAGTTTCTTGGTTCCGAACCGTGTCGACACAAAAATATGTAATGTTTCACTTTTGCTGATCATTTATTAATAGAAATACTCCTTTCCCATCCAATTGATATCTTGCAAATATATGTGTTATGATCCATGGGAATTTTTGTTTTGTATATTGATGGATTATGCTATCTGATGTGCTAACATGTTATATCATCACTATATACTTGCTTTGCTTGTTTTTTGAGAACTTGTTGCATGTATAAAGCTTTGGGTCAAAGTGCTCAACGATGGACATCATCGAACATTTGGATGAGGTAGGCCTCTTTCTTATCTCTCTTGCACATTATTTTATATAACATATGATGGAATTGAGTTGATTTTTGTAGTCATACCTGTCTGTTGTGGTTCACCTTAGCCATAGAGAGATTTTCCTCGTAACATCATCACCAAGAGGGCATGCTTGACATGCATGAGGTTTGGAGGGTACACTACATGTGCATGCATGAGATTATCTCCACTCCACTTGTAGGGTCCAATTAACTCATGACTGCATGGTCAATTAACTAGGACTAGATGGAAGATAATTTAGGTTTTTGTTAGTGTGTCTCCACATCTCTCTAGAAGACTACTATGGCGCATTAGTTGGGTTGTGTAGCTTATATGTATTTTAAAGTATTAACTCTTTGAGTGTGGATTAGTGTGGAATATGATTCTTTCGTTCTTTCTCTCCAATTCTTCTCTTCTTCTTTCAACTTTGCACGTTTGTTATTCGTTGTTTCTAGCTATATTCTTTGGGTAGGTTTCAACCCAATTTCATAGGTATTAGATCTTATGGTTCAACACCAGACCCATATGGGACAAGGATCAACGTGAATTTGGTAAAATTCGTTGTTACATATATTAGATCTATGAAAGATGTAATACCCTGGTTTTGAGACCCCAAATCAAATAATGTATTTTGTTATTTTATGAAAGGACAGAGTTCCCAAACAATGAAAAGAGGCTAGAATGCCTAGGAAATGTAATTATTTAATCATTATTAATAATAAAAGACATATTTGGATGCCATACGAACAAGGAAAAGAGTTATAGGGGGATATTATTCCTCGAGAGAGGGGGATTAAGGGGCTAAGTTGTTTTATTATATTTTATTTACCCATAACTGTTTTAATTGAGAGAAGTGGTTACATGAGCTTCTTGGGGAAGGCCATGTGGTTCTTGATTTCCAATTAAATATATAAACCATATTGTGGGATGTTTAGGGGTTCTTATCCATTCACTCTTTCATTCATTGTTGTTAATTTATCATTCCTCATTCATTCTTGTTCTTGTTTGGGACATGGGGGCGAATTGTTGAGGAAGAAGCCATTGTTTGTTGGCTATAGTAATTATCGGTGTATTCTAGGAATGTATTAATGCATGCATGTCTGAGATGCATTGGCATGTGTTAATTTTTGTTCACATCTGTTAATCCTGAGAGTACCAACATGGAGATTCTTGACCAGAAGCACTAGAGCCCTGGAAAGAAGTGGACAACATGAGGGACCGCATGGCAGTGAAGGCTTTGGGTGGTGCAGGCTGGATATAAGAGAGTTGGTGTACATTGGATTGTTTTGTGTTGAGAAACCTTTGAGAGTTTGAGTGTTGACTGGTTGGGAAGTTGAGTGTCACCCTAGAACCCATCCTTGTGGATTCATGGCCCTGACTTGGGGGCAACATTGTTGTTGAGACTTGGAACAACAGTGTCTACAGTTGGGTGGAATGTTCTTGGTCTGCAGCTAGTTGGCGATTGAATTTGTTTAAGATAAGTTATCTTTGTCAAGGTTTCCTTTTCTTGTATATTTATTTATGTTGTGTATTAATTATTATCTCCGAAATTCATATTTATAATATGCATGCTTGTTGGTTATTGTTGTGCATGGAATAATATTCATTTTATTTTATGTTGTAACATGAATATTGATTATTCCATGTGAGTCTTTCATGCTTCTTTATTAATTAAATGTTATCATAATTCAAAATCAGTTCCAAAGGTGAGTTTTGAAGTAGTGTGGCCACCTATGGGTGGTTGGGTACATTACAATAGATTTGGGGAAAAGTGTGAAACCAGAGTGAATCCCCAAATTTATGAACAATTTTGGGTTGAAATTACAACCATAATGGTTAAGGATATGATCAATGACATCATTCTACAAGCTGCAGAGTCTGATTTGGTTCGGAAGGTTGAATTTTGTGTTTAATCAATGATTGAGGAGCTAGTAAAATCAAAGACCTAGATCGAATTTGTCTAGGAGATCAATGGTTGAGATTCATTCTGGATCAATTAAAACTTCTAAGTTCACCAAAGAAAAATTTCGAGGAAATCATAAATTATTGAAATTTTATAATTTTCGAGATTTTTGAAATTTTTTGTACAATGATGATGTGGACTGACAGGGTCCACGGTGGAAAAAGGCTGGGGTCATGGTACATAGTTTTATGAACCGACGGTTGAGATCACTCTGATCTCAAAGATCAATAGTCTGGATCCAACACAGAGGATGATTTTCAGAAGTTCACCTTTGAAAGAATGTTCTCACGGAGGAAACGTTTGCGAGAAGAAGCTTCACAGAGAAAAAATCATGGGAGAATACTTGTGGGAAGAATCATTGCAGAGAAAGACTCATGGGAAGAAGTTTTGCATAGAAATACTCACAATAATATTTGGATGTCTTAACATCTGTAGGGAAAAGTCCGTGAAGATGTTCCCAAGAGGATTTGTCTTTGGGCTTTGGGAAAATCACAATACAAGGTTGAGTCACCACCCAATGGGAAAAAGTCCATGAAAATGTTCCCAATACTTGCAGGTTGCGGGATTCGGGAAAATCATGATGTAAGGTTGAGTCACAACTCCATGGGGGGGGAGTTCGTGAAGATGTTCCCAATAATCTTGTGATATGCAAGTTGCGATAAATTTATAAAACTTGTTCCTCCATATGGGGGAAGCCCGATGGTGCGAGTCTGATGATATTCCAGGATGTGGATTTCGGGAAGAACCACAAGCATGGTAAGTCGATATTTCTAATGGGAATAGTCCACAAGGGTAAGCCTAGTAGGATTACATATTGCAACTTTTAGGAAAACCATATAACATACTAAATGACATTCTGCTAGGAAGAGTCTGCAAAGGAGAGCCCACTAGGCTTGCAAAGGTTTGGTCAATGGTCGATGGAGGAGAACAGTGAATGATGAAATTGTTGAATCAAGGGATGACACATGGAATCAAAAAACATGTTCCATGCCATGCCATCCATATTTCCAAGGTCAAGAACAAGTCAGATTAAAACATTGTTACAATAGTAAATGAGTCAACTTCTATGATTTTTTTTTTCAGGATTTTGAAGGTCATAAAATTGTAGAGGCATTTTGAGGGCCTAAACAACATTTTTGGGTAATTGAAATCGAGAGTACTTTGTGTACCTCATGTACACATAGCCTCTTCCACTAGAATGAAAAAAATATGTAAGATATTTTCAGCGAGATATTATGAGCACAAAAAAAAGCTCGTATGATAAAGTTATAGTTGAAATAGTTCAGGATATAAATTAGGTGTCAATTTATTTCCAAAGGGAATAACTCCTTGCTTAGAAGTCAGTTTGGGGAACAAGAGAATTCTGTGTAAATATCATGGACCATAGAATACATACATGGAACCAGAATTGGAATCTGGTTACCTAAAATTGTACAAAATGGAAGAGAAGACACTTGTAGTAGTAAGGGGTAAAACTGAAATAAAATCTAAACTTCTGCATACCATAACTATCAACCCCGAGCCCAGTTAAAGGTGAAATTTTTATGGATAGCTCAAAAATAAGGCATGTATATACCCATATGGAATCCCAGTAAAATTCAAAAGGATTTGATGTGGATATTCTAAAAAAGGGCCAAAATTCCTAAGTTTGGTAAAAGTGTAAAAGCACAAAGTTATCATTTTCAGATTGCTGCAGATTTTGACTAGAGTATTAGACAATAAATATGAGAGTTGTTGTGAACTCACTGTCATCAATATTACCAGTGTCTCATACAAAATATTTTTTGGTTCCTAACATATTTTCTTCTACAGGTGACAAAATTTGGCCTCTTAAAATTATTTGAACTAGTGAAAGAGGTGCAGAAAATGGGTGAAACTGTTGATTTCATAAAGCCATAATTTTGAGCTCATAAATCTAATTGAAGCATGAGTATGGCCATTGGTAATATAATCCATAAGATAATATGATAGAAGGTTTAATTTATTCAGGGAAGCATCGAGTATCTCCATAATTGCATAAAAAAGTGAAATTGGATTCCATGAAGCATGTAACTACTTAAAATGAAAGTTCTTCAAAACAATGTCAATTTTGAAAAAACATTCCAGGTATTAAATGTACATTTCAAAGGTGAGTATTGGGTCAAAAAAAGTATTGAAAATTATGACAGTGCCTATGCAGAGGTATAGAGGAACATTTGAAGTGCATTAGCTTGGAAAATCAAAAGGGGTTGAATTTTAATAGCAGGTTATTATTAACAAGGAGATCATATGTCATGAGTGGAGATGGTATGGTTTTGTTTCATATTATAATTCCAAGTTCCAATGGATAGGGAAGCAGGCAGATCTTGTGGAGTTGAATGAGGTAATAAAGAGCTACAGATAAGGAAAAATAAATATTGACAAAGGGGTCATAAAGAGTAGACAAAGGATGTCATAAATAGGCACAAGAAGGCAAGGTAACCCTCCATAGACTTGAAAATAAAATATAATTCTATGCAAAGTTTGCTGCAAAATAGAACAAAGGCCCCATGAGATAATGAGAAAGTAATAATGATGGGAAAATCATCTCTAGGGACTAGTCTATCTCGATTAATTGATCTCCCATAGAGGATTACCATACTTATAATGGATTCTAGATATGAGTTGAAAAATATGGATGAAGTATCCGGAGAAATAAAGCCACTTATGTTATCAGAGTGCGTAGTGGAAGCATAGTGAAAGATTAAATATTTAGTGGAGGAAATAATGAAGGATCTATTTTTCTTAAAAGTGTTAATGGGGAAATGTATCATTTGACTAGAACCAGTTTGGTTTCAGAGGTAGTGGCCAATAGGGAATATTGGTTGGAATGAAAAGTGGCCAAGTGGAACTTGGCTAGAATAGGTTCAGATTGGGAAACAATGGTGCACAAATGAGAAGAATGACAGTGCATGGGGATGCAGGAATCTACAAGAATTCAAGGACAAACATTTACAAAACAAAAATAAATAAATAAAGATGAAATTAATATGCATTGGAGGGCATACTGGCAATCATGCATAATGCATATAGGAAAGATTAGATGATTAATGTATATTGATGTGCATTTGTGCATGTGGACATGTCTTAACATGCTTATGGAATGCTTGTATATTGAAAGTAGTATGTTCTTATATGTGAAATAATGATGTTGTGATATTTGAATCAAGGAAGATTTTAAGGATGAAAATTTATCTCATATGTAGAAACCTTGGCGAATCTTACTAGTCCTTAATATGTAAACTATAAAATGTTTGGCAATATCTTTGTAAAAATATTTAAATTTCTAAGGATTTTATATAGTTTCTATAAAATTTGGGCTATTTTAAAGCTAATATCATTTTATTCTATAGAATTTGGGAAAAACATTTTTAGAAAAAATGGAAATTGATGAATCTTTTTTGGGGGAAAAGCGTGGAAAATTAGCCCATTTGTGAAATTTAGCCCCTAAAATCATCTATGATTTGAATATGACTAATGATGGACTATGTATCTAGGAAAATTTTATAGCATGGCTGAAAGTGATGATGATACCACTTCTTATGGTAGCCATCCACATGAAGACAAATGAAGATGGAAAATTGTTGATTAAGAGGTTGGTGAAGGGAGCCTGCAAGATTCTACGAAATATCAATTGAACATGTAGCATAAAGTGATGTAATAACAACCATGCAAGTATGCATTTGGGTTTCTTATGATGCATTAATACTGAAGGGAATTGAGGTAAGATTTCCCTCAGTTAAATTTCAAGATTTGAATTGATCTAAAGGTTGAGGGCCTTGAGTATACAAATACTGTTTAATGCTCATTTATGAAAAATTTAGTTACATTTCATGTTATGTTGGTTATGAGATCATAACCAAGTCAAGTCAGGAGACATATTCATTCTATAACAATGAATGCTAATATAGATATCCATGTGTGATGTCATGTTGTGATTGGATATGGAAGGGCTATTATGCCATTAAAGTGCTTAATGGTCTTCCCCTGTATAACCGATGTTTGGACTGCAACCTCTTTGTCGAAACTGAATAGAACTAAGGGATCACATTCCTAGTGTTGTGTATGGGTGGAAGAGGAAGGTATCCAAATGATCAAACAAGTAATTGGGAAAAGTTCGGATGATGTGACGAGGCATTGGCTCGACCTTCCATCTCGCCATGGTGGAATACATGACATGGATATGTGGTATTTCAGATTCAATGCAAGGATGCATTGTGTAGATGTGGCCATGGGTATTGACACATCGATTTGTTGATATTGTTTGCTTACATTATGAAAATCTTAGTATGCTAGATAATGCATCTGCAAGGAATGATAGTTTCATTCCATTTAATATGAATAATAGTTGGAAGTGATTGAACTTTTAGAGTAATAAAATTATGAAATCACTTCATGGGTTGATTGAAAATGTTGCAATGAAATGATAATTTGCGTGAATTCTGAATTTTTTTTTGGTTGAATGAAATTTGAGAAAATTGCATGAAAAATGGTCTTGGATATGGAAATAGTGTAATCCCATAAGAAAAATCGATGCCTGCTATTGCAAGAACCAAACATTTTGATAATAGATCTCATGCTTAGGAAACTTGATTTCCTATATGAAACATGTTTGAAAAAATAATAAATAAATTTTTATGATGATATATCATGATTATTGTATGTGTGTGATGCAAATGAGAGGATGGAAATTGAAGTTGGTGTTGAGGCCTCAACAACTCCCCTTAAATTTTTACAAAAATAAAGGGGCCCCCATTTGAATTTTAGAAAAATCTTCCTTCATTTTCTTTTGGTTTTGTCTTGCTTGATTTGAAATGATGTTTTGATGGTTCTCTTCCTTTGGTGTTTGATTTTAAGTGTTCCTTATCCTTGTTTCCTTGGATTATCTTTCATAAGATGAGGATTTGGTGAGTTGTCTTATCTGCGCCATTTGAGTCTTTTGGCCCCCTGGTTATTTAACATTTTTTGTTTTCTCATTTGAACTTATCTAAGTTAATTTCATGCCTCTATTTGAGAAAACTAGATTATCTTGATGATTCAATGATCTCTCCAAATTTTGGTCTTCGGTGTATAAATAAGTTAGTGGATCATCTTGGCGGGTTGAAATAATTCATTTAAAATTCAAATTTTGAGATAAATGATATGTGCCTAAAAATGATGCATATTAAGGGTTGGAAGCATGCTGATAGCATTGAATTTGAATAAAACGTCAATTTTTGCGAGCATTAAAATTTCATTAAAAAATCATGCTATGTTTGTAATTTTTATTCTTTGGAGTGTTGAAATAATATAATTAAAAGTTGATTCACACACAAGTCAATTTGTGAGTTAGAAGAGTACAAATCAAGGAGTGGAAGTGAGTTGATAGTTTTGAGATTTGCACAATGCATTATTTTATTTTTTGCGAGACTCGAACTTTTGTTTAAAATTATGCATTTTCATAATTTAATGCTCGTTGGAAAATGAAATTAATTCAATTAATACATTCTCACATACAAATCACCTTAGAAGAATATATGTTAACGAATGAAGATGAGTAAACGGATTTGAATTTAAATAGGTAAATCAAAGAATAAGTTTGAACTCCATGGTTTATTGATGAAAATTAATCACACTAAAGGAGATGAACATAATATTAATAAAAACTAGTCATTCTCATTAAATAAAATGATTTCATTTTTTTTTTTTTTAATTTTGAAAATCATGTTTAGTTATAATATATGTATATAAATTATATTAGCATAGTTACAATGGTTTTAGAATAGATAAATTTCTAGTACATGTTGTAACACATTGGGTTTTCTTGTAACATATTTTGGTCTTAGGAAAAGGTTTGTGTTGACTTATTCTCACATCATTTGTATAGTTTTTTGATAATTTAAGCATTTAACCATCGTTATTACACTAGTACATTTGTGTCAAATTCCAACGGCTCGTTTGACACAATTGCCACTTTATATTCTCGGGAGAACGACAAACAATGGACCCCCTCAAATGTTGTTTCACATGACGTTGTTTTTCCGACACGATAGATATCATCTCTCTTGCGACATTTCATGCAGAAACGTGTCATCTCGGATTTTACTGTCCAAACCCCATATATTTTTCGCTACAGTGACGCTAGAGACATCGGAATTCCGATGTTCCATTTCGTCGGTCTCCACTACATGGATGCCATGGGAGTGACATTATGGACATCGTAATACCGATGTGTGGTAACGTCGCACAACTGACATTAAGCTATATATAAACAATGTGGATTCCATGGGGATCGAAGTTATGGACGTCGTAATGCCAACGTATGGTATGCCATGGGAGCGATGTTATTGACGTCGTAATACCGACGTTAAGCTATATATCACCAATGTATATGCCATGGGAGTGACGTTATGGACGTTGCAATTCCGATGTATTGTAACATCACTCAATCGACATTAAGATATATATCACCGATGTATATTCCATGGGAACGACATTACAATACGTCAAAATAGCGATGACCTGTAGGTATTTAAAAAAAATGTTTGAAATCAAAAATTTCAATGAAAATTGAAAATTTCTTTACTTTTCCAGTATTCATTGTTGGTTTACTCCAATCAAATTATTTCATTATTTATTTTGACATATCACTCCTAATTAATAATAATTCATTGATTGTGTCATAATTGAATGAAAGATCATACAAAGTTCAATTGATTCAAAATAGGCTCATTGGTTCAGAGAGGTGGGTCCTTAATTAATAATCATTTAAGACTATGTGGTTTCCATAATAAAACTGATTGATATGTTGAGATATATTATATAAGGCTATCACATATTTAAACATATCACTCACGACTATTCCCACAATATCTTGAAGAAATCTACTATTGCATATATCTTCATGGAAATTGTAGAACCAATTTGGTGGGGTAGGCTTTAATAGTTGGAGTGTGTTGTTCCTCAAATTGGATTGGAACCTCATGCATTTGATAATTGATCACTCGTTCTCCTTCCCAACCTATATATCATAGAATAATTGTACCTACTATCTTGTGGTTAGGCCTACTCTTATTCCCACCCCACTATGATCAAGAGAAATGGCGATCAAACACATAAATTTGGTTTTTGGTGTAGTGCATAGCATTCATTCCTTGGTATTTAATAAGAAAAATAAGGCGAAAGTATTTAATGATTATGAATTTATTCATGGATAGAATCAATGCTTCACAATGAGGATCCCACCTCCTAAAGATTACTGATCATCTGAGATCAATGATGACCTGATATAGAAATTCCAACTAATTGATTGTGTGGTCATCCTCCAACTGATCAAACAATTGACTTGATCTACTATTGACAACATGATACACGATTTTGAAACTCCAAGCAAGTAGAAGAAAATTATAATGCTAGTCTTGAATGATTGGTAAAGAGACAAAGGACTTGCATCAACAGTTCCAATTGTTGGCCAGTGTGAGATCAAATTCTAGTTTATATCCCATTGAATGTTGTAATAATAAAGGTAAGGGGAACACCTAAATAGAGAAATCATGTACTTTTTAGGTTTTTGTCCCCTTCCACATCTTACTCCTACTTCCCACCCCCTTTATGATATGGGTGAAGGAAAATTCAAGGAAAAAAACTATATCAATGAGTTCTTATTCAACATTAGGTGTATACTAGATATTTATTAGGAACTAGGGGTTATTATCTTGAATGACATAAACATTAGAATTGCATAATATTTGGGGACTCTAGGTAAGGCAAGCAAAGGACCATAAATGGTAACACCTACATTATAGTAAAAGAGAAAAGAACGAAACATATGAAAATTCAAGATATGCTTTATCTAAGGGGTCATAGGCGACAAATTCACCTATAACACAACTAAGCATTATTAAATAGTGGCTATGGTATAGTTCAAAAGTTTAGTAAAAGTAAGGTAGGAACTCTAGATTATGTTGGTCTTCAAGAGACAAACAAGGGTGTCCTATCCTGCAGTCCTGAATGATTATGAAATAAGTACACAACCCTCGATTAAGAAAGGAAAACCACTTAATAATAATTCAATATTTCCCTAAAAATTTATTAAATATGACACATTTATAAATAATAGTTAGGCAAAGTGCTTTTGACGAGTCTCTATATGGACAATAAATTGGCCTTCCTAACATTAATTCAACTTATGATTTTAACAAGATAAATTGCCACTTGAATCAAGACCAATTAATAATCGTTCAGGACTGCATTCATCCCTTGCCACCTATTCCACCACTTTTGATCATCATTCAAAGAATATTTAATAGTAGTTGGATTTGTTGAAGATCTTTATCCAATTGTCAAAATTATAATTTACCATTTTAAGCATCACATATACGAATTAGATGTCTCTCTCCATAGCAAAGATAACATAGTTGGCATTTTATTGCAGAGCCAATTACATCAAGAGCATTAATAGATTCTTAGCTTTATTCAATTCTATCTATTGATTGGTTGGTGATCCTTATGCATATGAAGTATCACCACTAGAATGAATCGATTGCATACCATTCAATAGATATATGCAATTGACCATATTGATACTTCTATATCCAAATTATGTAGATCATACAATGGCATATGAGCTAGATCATGTGTCAAATTCCACTCTCGAATTTAGTTGTAGTTGGAGACATTACCGAATATTGAGATTAGATCTAGTTATTTTGTATCTAGTTCCATCTCCTTAGTGACTATTAATATGGGTAAGATCACTATGGAGAATACACATGCACATTGAATCAATTTCAATGAGGGAAAATCATGACATGGAACAATCACTCATGAAGGGTTGATCTTCTTTCTTCCAAGCCTTCGTACATTGGAACACTACCCTCAACCCATTGACTTGGATATAAAGAGGTGTAGTGGGGAATTCAAAATATTTACTTTACCACTAAACTAATGATATTAGTGATCTTTAATGCGTTAATACAGAATGTGAGATGCTTGGTTGGAACCTTAGCTAACTTGGTATGTGTGTATGAACCAATGCTATCATTTTTGGGTTCTAAACCTTAGCTAGAATATTTACGTAGGTTAGTTAATAACCTTAACTAGATAGGTATGTTGAAAACCTTAGCTAGCTTATTTATGTAGGTTAGTTAATAACCTTAACTAGCTAGGTATGTTGAAAACCTTATACAATTGTTTAGTTATAAACCTTATCTTACTTACAGGTATTGGGTTAGTTAGAAATATTAGTTGGTTCCTTGTAAGCCCTCCCTATGTTTTTTTTGAACTTGGCCATATGGTGACCTATCTATGGTCATTTGGGACCTAGCCCCACTTTCCTTTCCTATCTGACCTCCCTTATGCATTAATATCACCAGTTCTCTGATATCATCTACTACTGCCATTTTCAAGACATAGGTTAGGTATCTATTTGGTCTGAAAATGGAATGGGTATTATTTTACAGTTTTTTTCTAGCATATTTTTCTAGCTAAAATGCAGGGCCCTACTTGTAATGGAAATGTTTCTTCATTTGAATTCAATTGTGGGCCTTGGGAACTAGTGAAGGTCTCTAACCTCATTTTTGGATTCTAAAACCAAAAAAGTCACTGATATGGTTTTGAAACCAAACCATGCCCACCTATAGTTTTGAAATTGGCTCATGCACATACATGAGAACATACATATGCACATACACAAGTGCATACATATGCACATGCAAAAGCAAATATACATATATCATTCACATAGGTTTTGGGTGGGAATCAATGGTGCATACTTGAGATATTTGATTCTATGCAAAATAAATCATTCAAATTAACTTGTCCTACCACTAATAAAGAAAAATGTTCCAACAATTCATAAATTTTCAATACTACATTGTGATGGTTGGGATGGGAAAGACACAATGTAATGTATGTATTAATAATTAAAGTGTATTAGCAAACTTTAATGTGAGAATTAATACACAATGGAAAGAATATCTATATAATAACCTAGCTCCTCCCCGTTGACAAGCTAAGGTTTACCTTGACCTATGAAAGGCCAATTAGACCTCTGAAGGCCAAGCGAAGGAAGGGTAGAATGATTAATTAAAACTTAAGTTACATTTCCAACTGGGCCAACTGAAGGGTCTTTTGGTATTAAAGAAACTATGGTAAGGAAATACAAGACTATGAATAACTATAGGAAGGTAAGGTATCTATTATTTATAAATATATTAATACACAATGATATGAGTGAGATGAACATTAATTAATACATAATGGTAGGCATAATATCTATGTAATAGATTAGATCCCTATAGGATAATAAGGTGTTGGCATAGCTAATTTGCTTACATTAGTCGGTCTTTAGGTCAAAATAAGAAAATGGTTGAGAAATGGTGAGAAATGGTAGCCCTTGACACCCAATTTTCGGTTCAAAACCCCTAAAGGTTGGCCCTAACATACGAGAGGCCGATCAAAGGGAGAGAATATTTAGGTATGAAATAAAAGACTATGGGAGGGTACAAGACTATGAAAATTAGATTGAGACCTAGATTCGCTGGTAAAACTCCCCTCTAATCACGCCAAAATCAACCTTCATTATTATTTAGGTATAATTCATAAATAAAGATGTGGGAGGTTGAGTCAATACTTGAATTAAGGGGGCATGAATGGATTTCAATCCAACAATGGGTGCATGATTCTATCCAATTTTGCATGAAAATATCTCAAAATTGGCACTGATATTCCAATTAATGATATGGGAGTAGGGATA
>CBVK0102019571.1:0-10303 GCA_900067695.1 Picea abies | reverse complement strand
ATGTCATGGAAGTATAGATCCACATTGTATCTTTGGTGGCTATACCCTTCAGTCAATATGATTATGGATCCGTAGTGTATTTTATGGCGGCCATACCTTGAAACTCCTTTATCAATCAAGCATAGGTATGTATGCCTTGGGTTTGAAACATGTCATAAAAATTTTCCAATGGTTTTTTTCAATTTCTACCAAGTTATCCGACTCCATACCCTTGCTTCGACAGTCTACAAAGTACTTCAGTCATTAGTGTCCGTCTTCTGACTTCAGACTTTGGGGGGAAATCTGTTACACGTCAAAATTACTCACTTCGATGATGTCTCATTGTCATTGTCGCAAGTGTCACAAAATTACTCACTTCGATGATGTCTCATTGTCATTGTCGCAAGTGTCACAAAATCATATTGTTGTCTATCCTATGTCGCATCATGGAGGAAATCATAAGAACACTTGAGATATCCTCTAAAGTTCATTAGAAGATAAAAATATATCTCTTGGAAAAGAGTACAAACTTTTACCTTGATAAATTACCATCATAAAAGTATTTTTGGAGATCATCACTCCCTTGCTCACTTACAAGGAGTGTTAGTGCTTCTTTCCCTCTTAGCAGGGAGTGTTGCAATGCTCTATGGCCCACTTTGAGGGAGCATCGATCTGTTGAGAAAATCTTGGGGACAAATCCCCCTTATCTCTAAAGGACAACTGAGAAATATCTGATTCAGTTTGGCTCGAATCCAAATCCAAAGTTGGATCTAATGGGAGCTCCACAAATAATGGAGCCATATCCTCAACTTATCCCAAGAATATCTAAGGTGGTTATGCCTCACAAATCCTATATAAGGAGGCATTCTCATGGTGAAAGGAGGGAATAATCAGGAAAAATATTTTCATTTTGATTGTGGATTGTTTGAGCAAGGGGTTGGACAAGGATAACTTGGTGAGGATGCTACACCTACATATACACTTTGTAAGAATGTTTCCTTCAAGATTGTGTACATTTGCATGATCTTGTCTTTTGGATAAATCTATATTTAAACTAATCATGGTAGAATAGAAAGTATGCTTTGTCTTTGTTGTTTATTGGATTGAAGGACTCATTAAAGGACTTGGGGATCAAGTTCAACTTGGACTGAGCGAGGACAAACTTCATAAAAAGGTATTCATACTTTATTCCTCTTCTCTATTGACTAGTTTAGCTATGTTTAAAGGAAAGTCAATTTTCAAAGTTAGCACTTTTCTGTCTTGTTCATAGGGGTCTAAGATCCAAGAGGGGATTCACCTGTCCATAGGGGCATTTTCCTACAACAAATTCCCTCCAAGTAATTTTCTTTTCATCAATGTGTTGCACTTGCACAAATTGGTCCCACCACATTGATGTTTTTTCTGTCTTAGAGTTTAGGGTCTAGCTCTTTGAGGCAATCTACCTGTCCGCAAGGAGATTTTCTTACAATAATCATAGATACATTTATCTCTCGGTATCATTTCCTCCAGTGTCTTGGGATCATCATATTGTATTATATCACTGATAAATGATGGCATCCTACTTAGGTACCTATGAATCTTAACCTGTTCATCCTTGACAAAAGTAACATATTTCATCATCTCTAAAAACCTTCTCTCATACTCTTCTATGGTCATACTCCCAAGATTGAGTTCAAAGGACTCCTTCATCTTCCTATCACAATAACTCCTTCATCTTCTTATCATAATACCGCTTGTTCAAGTACTTATTTTGAAAATATCTCTTGAAATCCCTCCAATTAATTTTCTTCTCATCAATGTGTTGCACTTGCACAAATTGGTCCCACCACATTGATATTTTTCCCTTAAGCTGGTAGATGGAAATTCTTCCTTCTTCCTATGAGGATTAATTATGCAACTAAAAGTACTTCCTCATTCCCAATAGCCAGGTCTCTGCATATTCATCTTTCTTATGCTCACCATCAAAGGTAGGAGGCTTGATCTTATTCATAGTTCCTTGTAGTTAATCAACTCTAGACCTTGTCTTATGCTTCCTGACTCGATATGGACTTGAACTATTGTTTTCTTTTCTAGATGAATTCCTTGGTGACTGGTGATGATTCCTATCAACACTTATTTTTTCTCTTCTTTTATCATGAGACCTATGACTCCCTAACTTGCTTGATGTTGTCTCTTTATCCATTTTATTATCTATTATGTCCAAGCTCTGTAGAAAATTTATGTTGAATCCATATTACTTCTCTTTGGATTTCATAATCCTCTCATTATCATCCTTATAACTTTGGACATATTTTTGAAGGCTCTTGATGGTATCCACCAAGTTCATTCTTTCTTCCTTCCCTTCTCCATGACCATTTGATTACGTCCCTACATTACCCATGCTGACATAAAACCCTCTTACTTCATCTTGATGGCTTTAATCCCTCTATGCATATTCCATACCCCTGATATTTATGTTGATCCTATTCTTATATATTTTCTTTTAACTTTTTGAAATTTGTAGGAAATAGGATTTGTTCGCCTAATAATTTAACAAATCTTTAAACACTATTCACCATTCTTCCTTTTAAAATACACACGAATTATTATTTATGATATATTGTGAATTTTACTGTACAATTCACATTTATGGGTGCATATTTGGACTGCTCTTTCCAATACCTTTCCAATGACTATTTTCTTTCTCAATTCCGAGTTATGAGAAGAAAGTTATGGTCATTTAAAAATTGCCCATTTTCTCCTTTTACACACCCTTCAACCAGATGCAAATTCATCCTTGTTCTTGAATCCCTACTCTAAATTCTTTGAGATTTTGATACGAGCTCAATTGGTTTTCTTCATGACAAAATTTTTCACAATCTCACCAATTTTCACCTTAATATGAGCTTCATGCTGCTAGATACAGCGTGTTGAAGTTTAAGGCCCATTTATATTTTAAGCCTTGGATGATGCATATGTCTTTTATGCTTTCCTATGCATATGTAGGTGACAAAATTTATTTTTTGACTCCATGACTATATTCTATGGATCAATATATTTCTTTGGACTTATCCTATTCCCCAATCCAACTTATGAGTAGGAAGTTATGGCCTCAAGAGTGAACTGATACCCAGAATTTTACTGTGCATTGTTTTGTCTGTAAATTCCTCATACAAGCTCTGTTTGATGAATGGTTTACATCATTAGAAAGATCTCCCTGAGATATTTTATTTTAGTTGTAGAGACATAGTGCACCTTGGTACACTCAATTCTCGTGGTTTTCAAGTACTTGAAAAATACGTTTAGGCCTTCAAAATTTGTCTGCAAGTTCATGACTTGCAAAACTTTGTAATTTAATGAGAAAAATAACTAATTTATGTTGACATGGTGATTTTTATGACATTATGGGTCGACTTGGAACCCATATATGATTCCCTATCATCCTCTCGAACATCCTCATTAGCCGTCTCTTAATTCTTCCTTCTCTCTTTCCTTTACGCAAGCTTGGAATTCAATAAAATAATAATACTCCACAGACCCACCTAACCAGTTGGCACATTTCTGACCATGGATGGGACAGGGGTCGCACCTTGACTGTCAAAGTCCCATGTGGTAACTTTTTATTGGTCATGAGGATGGGAGGGTCCCATCCCACACCTTGTTATTGGTCATGAGGATGGGAGGGTCCTAATCTGACGGCTGAGATCAGCCGTGATCAATGACCAAAATGCCATGTCATACCCAAATATGCATGACCTTTAATGACCCTTTGGGTTGCAATGATGATTTTCTCATGCTACGTGGCACAAACTGAGCTATGTCACATGGTATAAGGGTTCGAAGCCAAAACTTCTTTGCCGCTGCACGACAATGGTTTATGGTATCAATTAAACCACTTGTGTGCATAGATCCCACGTCACCTCCACGTCATGCTGATGTCATATATGGAAAAATACCCAATATTTTCAAATTTTTCTCAATTGTCAAAATTGCATAATTTTGAAATTATTTTCGCAGCCACCATGGTACTCTAAAATTGATCCTTTATGATGCGAGATTTCTCCCTAAGCATGCCAATTTGGCTTATGCTCTTGAAATTCGACTCTTCGATGTCAAATTCTCCATGCATTAAATTCTCCATTCTCAATTTCACCCATTTCACTATGGTTGTACTGTAACTTCAAAAAATTATTACTTCATCCAATTACGGTCCCAAAAAAATCCAAACTGAAATAAAAATTTTGTATTTTTAATCCCTGACCAATTTTACGTCAATTATTTGTGAAATTTCCCCTAGTTTCACTATAGTAATTTCAACAAACATATTGTAGACATCCCTTTCAAACATGTTTTCCAACAGTTTGCATGCAGACTCTACAAACTAAGCTTTAATGCTTTGTATATGGCTCATATAGGCTCAGTGTTGAACCTGTGGCTATGATACCACATTGTAATGTACCCAACCTCCTAGTTGAGTCCCAATACCACATTCTAACGTCCCCATTACCAACAAACCGACAACAAATTTTCTCTGATACTAGGTAGTATCATTCCCAGCCCCAAGTTAGGAAATGCCCCAGTAAATTAGCAACTATGATACCATTAATGTAAATAAAAATTTCTCTACATATGCACAAAATTATACAACCCATAAAAATACAAACATGCATAATAATACAAGAAAAGACCATCACAAAAAATACATAATTAAGCACACATTAATTAAATAAATACATATAATACACTCATCTTATCTTTTGTGAATAATCACCAACTGCATGCAAAACTCATAAGTTCCTCCCAGCCATATACTTTGTTACTCATAAACTCTCAGCAGCAGGTCACCCCCAAGCTGGGGATAAAACTCCACTAGGGTGTTGAGGGGTCTAAATTCCCTTTAACTCAACAATAGGAATCACACCCAGAGACGTGGACCAATTAGAATCTTCCCTTTTTAAGGTAGTGTGATTCTTTATATTAATGGTCCAACAAGTTTCGATGGGCTTTAATTTTGGTTAAGGGGATATCTTATTCCACATGGGATTTTCTCTTCCTTTTCTATTAGTTTATTTATAGAGTATTCAGTATCTAAGCTCTGAACAAGTTTGGGCATACGTTAACCTTTTCCAACAATGTGTAAATGATACCTCACCTCAATCAATATTTAACAATAATATTATTGTTTATTAAGCAACAAATATCATTTAAGAATTGAAAGAAGATCACGTACGAGAAAAACATATAGCTAGAAATAATTCTTATTACTGTATAACACAAGCGACCTTAAAACACCATCGAAATTACACCAACATCCATTTAGCAATCATGATTATTTAAGATAACTTAAACATAATTAAAATCTTATTAAATCTCTTGCAACTAATCATTGTATGTAGAACAATCCATAGATTACGT
Source organism: Picea abies (assembly GCA_900067695.1). NCBI lineage: Eukaryota > Viridiplantae > Streptophyta > Pinopsida > Pinales > Pinaceae > Picea > Picea abies. The sequence continues at coordinate 4,930 of CBVK0102019571.1, read as the reverse complement.
TAATCCACAAGATTTGGCAGAAATTTGTCTTAGGCTCTAAGTGAGCTTCCTATTAAAATTGAAAGTAATTCTTCTCATAATTATCATTCCTTGCACAAAAACCATCGACCTTTCAAAATTAGGTCAACATCTTTATTTATACAAAAATACCATGCAAAAATAATAATAATGTTTACTTAAAATAGAGAAAACAAAAGATAAAGAGGATTGGGCCCACGAGAAAGATATCAATGAACTTCAGTCATCTCAAAAGATTCACCTTGTCATATGCTGACCACTGGGAGAAGAAATATTCACAAGTATGCAGATACAGGAAGCGATGTTGGTCCATCAATGCACTAAGCCTATCTTTCATTTCCATCACTTGATCTTTGAAACAATCTATCTTTGGACTGAGGTGTCACAGAACCCAGGATGCTCCTATCAGCCCTTCTGGATCTCTCGGATGTATTCAATTTTTTCTAGAGTCCTATGAGACCTTTTGGACCACTGCATCATTTATTTATGTGCTATCTGGCCTAATAGGGTTTCTTCTTGATAACCAATGATCTTTTTTATAGAATCTTCTCTTTCTATTTGAATTGGCTATAGATCTCTCTAATTTCATCTCTTATGAACCTAACTGCATGAGCGGTGTTATATTAATATGCCACCTAATGCCTAAGATGCACTAGTTCAACTCTCATATAATCATATTCTCACTCATCCTCTCTTTCCTTGTCAATGGTAGCACTAGATATATCCAACCTTCTCCTAATAAATCACTCACCCAGGACTGCCTCGCATCCATCGGGGTTTCCTTCATGGTAATAATCACAACAATATCCAGAGTGAGTATCCTCTTCTTGTCGGTCCTTCTTACTACCACTTGTCTCTTTATGTCATAAGAAATTTTATGGACATCGACTAATTCATCCATAGACTCCAAAATTGGTTGATCCCCCCATGATATTTTAGAGTACCATAGACTCCCTGGGGTATGAAAGTGTTCCAAAATTGGTTCTTTACCTTTGTCGGACACTAGTACTTGGCTTTTGAAATTTTTCATATTTATTCTTGATGTGTTCTATTGACTTGGATATTTAAAAGGTTGCATAGAGATATCTTTGATTTCATTCTCTACATCTTGGGAGTCCTTTCCTTTTCCAATTATGACCTTTATTTCATCCTTTTCAATTGTTTCCATAGGTGTTGTCTTCTCACTGGGTGAGGATGGATCTGGTGTATTTTCCATGGTTCCTTCAAATTCTTCATCATCATCCTTCTCCTCATGTCCTTGGCTTCTAAGTGTTCTACCTACTGGTTTTTCTCCCAAATTTTAAACTTCTTTCCTTTCTTCTCTATTTGTGTTTTTTTCATCTGGGATGGAGCCCTAGTCACATTTATCTCCCTCCCCCATCGAGGTGGCATTATACGATTCCATATATTTTGTTTCATTCTTTTGATCACCTTTATCGTTGGGTTGTGGTTGTCCATGATGTCTAGAGGGTGTAATGATACCATGTGTGGCATTCAGATCTGTCCCCATATCTAAGGGTTGTAGTCTCTAGAATAGATTGGTGTCTAACATTTCTACACTAGCCTCATTGATGATGGGTACTGTTGTAATATCCAAATCCTCACTATCATCATCATAGATTGTGATAATATCAACAATTATTGGTGCTAATGTTCCTAGTCCTGGTGTTACTATCACATATTTAATTGATGCTCTGGGATCTGACTGTTCCACCTATTCATGTATTTCCTCTGGTCGTCTATTGTTCCATGTGGGGGAAGTTTCTCTCAGAGTTGTTTTTTCTTATTATATTGAACACATGTCCATCGGAGTCTGAAGAGCAGTATTCTTCCCATGATGTCGTAACATTCTCTTAGCCTCCTCTAGAAGTATTTGTTCTTCAATCCTTCTTGCCACTCTCCTTGCATCCTCATTTTTTGCTTGTACAACAGCTCTCGTTGTCTGTTCCAACCACTCTAATTGTTCATATCCTAACATAGCTTTGAAGTGGGTTAGATATGGATTTTATTTTCTCTTCATGACTTCTTCCAAATCTAGAGCGTTTTTAGTGAATATCTCTTCGTCAAATGTGTCATGTTCATACAACCAATGAGATATCACCTGACCAACGTGTTGAAAGACTAGAAATTTTGGTTCATGTTTCCTGTACCTTCCAGTGTAGAACCTATACTCTACCTAATTTTGGGCTTATTTTCTGGCCTATGTGGTTTCCTTCACCAAATGATACCCCACATAAAACCCATATGGGATAAATGCCCTCTTATTTTCCTTTATTAAGGAAGTATTGAAGCCTTGTAGTATGGTTTGATAGAAAATTTCCCCAAGAACCAACTTATCCGACACATGAGATGGAAGTAAGTGTTGGGAAACCATAGCTCCAAAATTTTTGATGTGGGTACTTTTTTCTTCCAAGTACCAATTCCCTATTCTATATATGACCTTACTTATGGCTTCTAAAAGGATCATGTAATTTTTCTTGAAAATCAAGAAATATATCATAGATAGAAATTCATCACATATTAAAGCATAAGACTTATTGTTTTTGTTTTCCCATTAAATGATGAAATAAAAATGTGCAGATAGATCGGATACATGCCAACTTAATCCCATCCCTGGGAACACATTTTTGGAACATATTGTGTCTAGAAGATAATATTCCATGAAGAAAACACAGGTTTCATCGGCCTTGGGTATTTGTGCTTCCTCTACTCGAATGCTCAACTGTTTAGAAATGAAAGAACCCCAATTGAACATTCTTCTGGACATAGATACAATATAAGATAATGGCATCCATGCTTCCAAAAATATAGAACAATATTTTTCTCTATATAACCGACATATTAGGGCCATCACAAAAATGTATGGTTCCCTAAGGTTTTTTGTGTTATACCATCATGATGCCCTATTTACAAATTTATTGTCTTCCTTCCACTAGGATGCTAATAGTTGACCTGTGTTATGATGCTCATATAATTTGACCACAAAATCGTTGTTTAATTTTACTTTGACATCTCTATTTTTATAATATTTTCTAGTCTCCATAGGAATAAAAACCCTAATACATTCCCCATCCACATTATTAAGTATTTATCAACATTGGTATGGTGAATTATCCACTCCAAGGTTTCTCCACATGGAAGAACAGGGTTCTCGGATGCTACCATTTACAATAAATAATTTTTTATGTTTCAAAATACCTAGTCATCTAATACCCTTACTTTCGGGTCACTATGAGGTGTGCCCTCAGGGAATTCGTCATGGTGGATCTTATTTTATAAATCGAGCTAGGAAGGTAGGAGTACCTTGGATTCCATGCTCACGTATGTGTCTTTGTAGAGAGGAGGTGGGTTGGCTATCTTCTTTTGAGACATCTTGATCATTGATTCAATCTTAGGAGAAAACTCTAATGCTTTAGTGGTTGAGATGGAAGCTTCTCCTGCCAGCTCATTCCTTCCCTTTGGTGTCTTTGGTGATTGTTGGGTTGTCAGTCTTCATATAATAATTTTACCTACAACAACATAACTTAATTCAGCTTCCTTTATGTCAAAAACTTTCAAAATACGTAATTTGTTGTAGATACATGGGCACGAAGGGTTTTTCCTAGTTTCAACACTTACGATTTTTAGGTATTACAGAAAACACACCACAACTTAGCTTAGAATGAAAAACATTTCTCTCACGAACTCTTCACAGCAAATAGAACAACTCAAATATGCAAACAATGGTGAGACCATTTCCAAATTGCATTCAAATAAATGGCCTTTGGTGGTCCCATCTAATTTTTTCATAATCAAGTACATAGAAATCCTCTGCATATATTCATTAATGAATCATGTTATCCGTGCCATAGTTCCTAGTTAATGCACTGCGTAAAATGACAATGAAAATAGACATTAATTCAATTCATTGGGGATTTTTAAAAATAATGAGTTGGCACACAAAAACGTCCAGATCAGGGATCGATCATATCTCCCATAAAATTTTCATTGATTTATTCCATTGTTGGGTTGTCGATATCAACATGGACATAAATGCATGCTTAATAGATTTTGCATGGTCAATTTATTGGGATGCAAATGTGGCATCTTTGGATAGGTCAAGATCGTGGAAAGGTGTGCAAAAAGGAGTCTGGCAATGGAGAGTTCAAATTAACTTCAGTGGTTTGAAAGAACAAAATTAGACAACCTAGATTGTGGCTAGCCACACTATGATTGATAATCGACAGGGGTGTTAACATGAAAAAAGTGCAGATCTTGATCTCTGGTTCACTAATGTTGATGGTCTGTTGGTGATCGACGAACACCAAGATTATGTGCTAAAATGTGGTTTATTGGTCTTGGTTTTCCAATGTAGATGTGTTATTGGCGAGGGACAAGATCAAACACCTACCTCAATAGGGATGCATGGAGATCACATGGATTTGTGTTGGTTATGTGTTAATCATTTTCATGACTTGATATTGTGTTATGAAACTTACCCAAAAATTTGACGGTTGGGATGGCCTCTTGAGTTAATCTGATGGTCATGATCCTAAGGAGACTTTGTTATCATCATTGGCACTTGAATCGTTCCTGGATGAATTTTCTATGACATCCTCGGTCACCCATGCCAGGCCATGCTACTCTAGAAAATGATTTCATTCTCTAATACCATGTTGTAACATACCTAGTATCCAACTGATTTATGCAACATAAATTTTTCGAATTGCATGCAATTAAAACATATAAACACAGAACTCTTGCAGAAATTTATATATAGATGTATACAAACATTTATATTGTAAATACACATATTCATACGGGAATGAAAGTAAACATATACATGCAGCATATACAGGAAATACCCATAATTCTATAGACATTTATAACCACACATAGGATAAACCCATAAAAAGAAACACGTAAATAATAA
>CBVK0102019567.1:0-13659 GCA_900067695.1 Picea abies | reverse complement strand
AGAGAGAGAGAGAGAGAGAGAGATCCCCACTCTAATACTAGTTTTCCTGGACATGTATACTAATTTCTATATGTTGATTCCATATTTAGGTACTGAAGCATTTTATCAACACTAAAACATAATTTATATTCTCTCCAAAAAAAGGTGAACATTCAAAAAAATTAAAATTGATATAGCTATGAAAAAATTCAATAAATAAAAATTATGTATCTAGAAAAGTTATTCAATTTACTAAATTTTTTCTTTTCAAAAATCAAGATTTATCTTACAAATTGAAGAATATTTTATTTTTCATATTTATATTGTGTCTAACCATGAAAAGAAGCCATCATTATCTTGCACTAACCCATATCCTATCATAAGGAACTCTTCTCAACATAAATAGTGCATGAATATAAATTATAGTGTAAGGGTAAAATGCTTCATGTAGGTGGCATTCATCCATATCGACTGGAGAACAAATGAAAAACACCCAATTCTTTGATGACAAAGACTAACAATGGACCAAATGAGTGCCTAACCATGTCTCCCTTTGCAAAATTTTTGATATTGATGTGTTGATCACACCATTCCTTCTTTCTATCTTTTTCAACTGTATGAAGGAAATTGGCTAATATTGTTATATCTACAGTTTGTACTAAGAGGGATAACTAGGTCATCCAAATTGTCAACATCTATTTGCCAAAACCTGAATTATACAACATGACAATTGACAATGGTGACTATGGTTCACCTATGACCGAATGTATGTTGGAAAAATGTTTGGAGGCTTGTAATTTCCTAAGTTTCAAAATGATACTTATATTTGGCATAATTTTTAATAAAAATATCTGAAATCATAACTTTTGACTAAAAATATTTTCTAAAACTAAAAATCAAATCAAGTGTATATAAAGGTACGTGAATAAGGTCCTACAAGCTAGATTTTTGTTTTTCAGTCAGAAAAATTATTTCCAAATTAGAGCCAAATCATCTGCATCATTCCCATTGCACCGGGTTGTAGAGCTACTGGTGCTTTTACTATTCATTTGTTTCTTTGCATTGAAAGAAACCTTGGCAATGTGCTTTACACTAAGGTTTGGTCATCCATGATACATTTTGTGACAACATGTGAAGGTCTAGGAGTCTACAAGGATAGATAAAGTGTCAACGAAAAAATCATCCCTAAAAATACCAAAGATAGTATTATTGAGGTATTAACTCCACTATAGCAAAGTGCTTGAAGAGAAACATCAATCCTTCTATGACCATGCTATGAAAAGTTTCTTGCTTCATTTCTAGAGTTATTTTTTTCCTATTTTGAAAAAAAAAAGGACTTTGTGATGCAGCCCCCCTACTCTCCCATAGGGATACACGACCTATCGGTCATGGATATCCGATTCTTGAGTCAAATGACCCTCTAAAACCTTAGTGGTCTCCTTCTATATCTAAACACGGGCCCTTTAGGCTCCTTGGTGCAGGTCTTGTGGTACCCACAACATTCCCTATCTATCTTCTGCGAAATCTCAGAGTACTGGGTGTTAGCTCCTTTTCTGATAAGCCCCCTCTTGATATGACCTTGGGTGATGACCTCACGTGACCACGTGATTGCGGGTGTGGCCAAATGCGGTTTGATATCAAACTACTTTTCAACCCACAATTCTCATCAAGCCTCCACGTGTCCTCTTGAAAAAACCACGATCTGGATTGCAAACCGCCTTCAATGCTTTAAAGTTCACGCAAATCTTGTCCCCACAATGCTACAAGACCGTTGATCTCCCAATATTGACAGTGTTTTATGAACTGACGATTCATATCTGCCCTTTCTGAATCTATGGACTAGATCTGCCCCTCCTAAATCAAAGGATGTGATCTCCTTCGTGATTCTAGACTTCATACTTTTCAACTTTCAAACCCTACTTTCTTCCGTACGTCAATCTTCCAGAGTTGACAATCTGTGAACACCTATCCTCCTCAATCAACGACCCTGCTTCTACTTCCGGTATTTTACCTTTCAACTTGATCAACGGTCCTGCAACCCCTCTCTCGAACAACGGTCGAGATCTCCTATGGGTCTCTAGACTTCTGAGATCTCAAATCTCAAACTTCACTTCCCCTAGAAGTACATAGGATTCTGCCATGCATCCTACTAAATCGAACGGTTGAGGCTTACTTTGGGACTTTACCCAGATTTCATAGATTTATGCCATGTCTCACGTGATCTAATGACTATGAGTTACTTCGGGACTTTACCCAGAGTTCACTGATCTATGCAACGTCTCTTATAGATATGGTAGTCCAGATTCACTTCGGACGATCCGACACTTGAGATTCACTTCGGACGATCTGACAACTGAGATCTACTTCAGATGATCGAATGATTGAGGTTTACTTTGGCTCTCTGGGCTTTGGGAATTTCAAATCTCAACTAAAACTCACAAAGTGATTTCCCCAAAGTCTATGATCTGTCACCACGTGTCCCTCTGGATCACATGGTCCAGATATCCTTCGGCTCTTTGGGGTTTGGGAATCTTAAATCTCAACTGAAACCCCAATGAAATGTACCCATAGATCTCAATCTGTTGACAAGTGTCCACTCACAGATTGACGACTCTCGGATTTTCAGCTATTCGCACTTCGAGAGTTTCAAGTCTCGACTCAAAAACTCTCAAATATATTTCCCAAAGATGTTGATCTACTGACACATATCTCCTGGCGATCAACGATCAGGATCCTACTTCAACTATTTTACATCCTCTTCGTCCACAAACTTCTGGAGCTGTGGATCTTGTGCCACCTATCTTCCTTGACGATGGACGGTCCCAAACTACTTCGGGACTTTAGAACTTTGATAAGTTCTCTCTTCTGCATGTGAGAATCTCTAAGGCTTGTGTACCTTCATCTGATCAGACAGTTGTTGATCCTTTACACTATGATCCAATGACCACTCTCGCTCCTCCTCCTAAGCTTCTGATTTCTTCCGACTTAGAAGATTTATCAGTCTTCAAAGGTCTCGAACTTTGCTCCTCCTATGAGTCTGACTCTTGGATCTCGTCAACACTTATGAAAAGTGATATCCCTTCTAATCTTGATCCTTAAAGGATTTTGACTTCTCATGCAGTCCTTGCATTCGGGGATTTTGATAACTCAATTTGAAGGATTTCTTGAAAATAAATTCTTCTCTCTCTCCTGGCGTTCCTCTGTTCTGGTTCTTTGACACTTAGTCGTTCCTTGACATTGTGCACTCCTTGCACCTGGTCTAAGTTTCCTCTGCTCTCTCTCTCTGAACTCTTCTGAGTCAATATGAGAATTAGTCGACGCGTTCCTTACATTCGATATGCACACCTTACATACGATTTTCATAAGAGAAACAATTGAAACTATCCAGTGTTGTCATGAACTCATACAATCAACTTCTCAAACAATCATACATGAATGAAATGAAATGAATGACATACATAGAATGCAACATTCATTCAATCACACATTAAAATGAACACAGTCCAAGATTTGGGACAATTTTGTCTGTTCTATTCATTCATGAAACAAATTACACAATATATCAGTTATCCACTGCATCTTTCTTCTATTCTATTCTGGTCTATTGATCTCCCTCTTCCTAACTCATAATACTTTTACAATGTAACAACATACTATCTAAGGACTAGCTCCACAACCTCTCTTGTCCTGTTTGCAACCTATCCTATCAACTCTTAGCGGTTACCTACTTTGTCTTATTACAATAAATAACATTTATTTCCAGATAAGAGTCAACACTCTATATATGCAACCCCTTATTTTCCTATACGACTTTATAAACTCAGAAGTAAATCGAGTTGTTGAGATATTTAAAAAATGTTGTTTCCAAAAATATCTCAACAACTCAATTTACTTCTGAGTTAAAAGTTGATTTGAAACTCTATCATGCTGAGATGTCATATCTTTGCCTCCACACTTGCGTCTTTGACTTTGAAGGCTATGCTCCTGCATCAAATTCCTCTGGTTAAAATTTTCATGGACTCTTGTCCATGAGCTCCTGTATGATTTTTCCATGCTTCAAAATATCAGGTTCTGTCACCCAATTTGCATCTTCCATTGGATGATCTTTCCACTTCACTAAGTATTCAAGATATGTCTTCCTCCTGGTCTTCTTTCCATCTCTTTGTTCAATGATTTTCTCCATATGAGGTTTTTATACTATGGGAAATTGTTCTTCTCACTAAACTTCCTTCTGATCATCTGATTCTCCTGCCTCATTTCTCCTGTAAGGATACCGGTCTACAACATTGAATATCAGTGATATCCCAACATTGTCTGGCAACTCAATTTCATAAGAATTGGCTGCAAATTTTCTAAGAATCTTGCATGATCCTATCTTCTTTATCTTCAAATTGTTATGCATTCCCCTTAGAAACCTCTCTTTTCTCAAATGAGCTAGAACTTCATCTCCAACTTCAAATTGAACTTCTCTCCTCTTTTGATCAACTATGTTCTTGTATTTATGGTTGTTGTCCTATATCTATTCTCTGACTCTGTCATGGAGTTTCTACATTTATGTTGCAAAATATCCTACTCTAGCGCTTCTAAACTCTTCTTGATTCATATCTCTCAACTATGTAATCCCCCTTGGTTGTATACCATACACAATTTCAAATGGACTTTTGCCTGTGCTCCTATTCACTAAATTGTTGAATGCAAATTCTGCTTGTGCAAGAATCTGATCCCATTGATGACCTTTCTTAGTGACTAAACTTCTTAACAAGTTTCCTAGACTCATGTTTAATAATTCAGTCTGTCCATATGCCTAAGGGTGATATGTTGAACTAAAGGATAATTTTGTCCCTAGCCTCTTCCATAGAGTCCTCCAAAAGTGTCCTACAAATTTTGTGTCCCTGTCTGAGACTATGCTCCTCAGCAATCCATGTAGTATCACCACTTCTATGAAAAAAACATGGCTATGTGTGTAGCATTGTTTGTTTCTATAATGGTATGAAATGTGACATTTTGAAAATATGTCCACCACAACAAATATGGAATCACTCCCTTTTTGATTTCTAGGCAATCCCAATACAAAATCCATATTGATTTCATCCCATGGCCTTTCTGGAATTGGTAATGGCTGATACAAACTAGTGTTTTGTTGTCTTCCTTTTGCATACTGACAAATTCTGCATTTGTTCAAAAACCTTTTCACCTCTTCCCTCATGCTTGGCCAACAATATGAATTTCTCAGTTGTGCAAATTTCTTATCATGACCAAAATGTCCAGCTAAACCTCCACTGTGTTTCTCTTTCAGCATGTTATCTCTCAATGAGAATCTTGGTGTGAATAGTTGGTTTCCCTTGAACAATAATCCATCTTGGATCAAATATTCAGTCGATGGGCTTCTATCTCCCAACAAAGGATTCTTGCATGCATCATAAGCTTCCTTAAAATCCTCATCTTCTCTATACATATCCTTGAGGTGTTCAAACCCTAAGGTCTCCACTTGGAATTCTTGTACAATTAAAATCCTCCTGCTCAAAGCATCTACAACTTTGTTATCAGTTCCATCAATATGATTAATAACAAAAGTAAAATTTTGCATAAATTCTACCCATTTAGCATGTCTCTGATTCAACTTTTCTTGCCCAGTAATAAACTACAAAGTTTGATTATCACTGTATAAGACAAATTCTTTTGGAATTAGATAGTGCCTCCACTTCTTCAAATCTTGAATCACTCCATAAAATTCTTTGTCATATGTGGAATACTTCTTCTTGGTGTCATTTAGCTTCTCACTGAAATAAGCAACTGGCCTATTATCCTGACTCAAGACTGCTCCGATAGCTAATCCACTTGCATCGCATCTCACCTGAAATGTTTTTCCAAAATCTGGTAAAACCAGAATTGGTTGTTCCGTGATTTTCTCCTTCAACACTTTGAAACTTTTTTCAGCTTCCTCTATCCAACTGAAGGACATGTGTTTCTTCTTCATAGTGTCCAGCATGGGTGTACATATACCGCTGAAATTTCTGATAAACTTTCTATAAAAACTTTCTAACCCATGCAAACTTCTCACCTCAAATATGTTGCTTGGTGATGGCCATTATTTGATTGCTCTCACCTTTTCTAGATCCATTTTCAATTCATTTGAAGAGATCAAAAAACCAAAGTATATGAGTTCCTTCTTCATAAAAGATAGTTTCTTCAGATTTATCAACAATTTCTCTTGCTGCAATTTTTCCATCACTGATGTCAAATGTCTTAAGTGTTCATTCTCTATCTTATTGAAGATTAGTATGTCATCCAGATATACTATGACAAATTTTTCTATGAAGTCTATAAATACTTCATTCAACAATATCATAAATGTGTTGGGTGAATTTGTCAACCCAAATGGCATGACCAGCCATTCAAAAAATCCTTCATTTGTCTTGATTGTTTTTTTCCACTCATCTCCCTCTCTCGTACTTATTTGATGATATCCACTCTTCAAGTCTATCTTGGAAAAATAACTTTCTCCACTCAAACAATCCATCAAATCATCCATCATTGGTAAAGGAAATCTATACTTAATAGTTATCTTGTTGATGGCTCTGGAATCTGTACACATTCTCCATCCTCCATCCTTCTTTGGACTTAACACAGTTGGTACTTCACATGGGCTTAGGATTTCCATGACTAAACCTTTATCCAATAACTCCTGGAATTGATTTTTGACTTCCTCATTCTCCCTAGGTGTCAACCTATAAGCTTCTTTGTTTGGTAAACTAGCTCCTGGAGTAAGGTCAATATGATGGCTTATACTCCTAATGGGTGGAAATGACTGATGTAACTCATCTACTACTATGTCAACAAAGTTTTCTAATAGATCCTGGATTTCTTCAAGAAAATATTCCACGGAATTCTTTCTAAGGATAATTGTAGGTTTCCTCACTACAACAAATTGTATTTCTTTCTCCTTCTTGACTTCATTCAAGAGTTCCTTCCCACTCATGAGAAGTATACTTGAACTAGCTTCCTTGTTTTTCTCTTCGTCTTCTATGGGTAACAACATATGTGTCCTATCATTCTTTTCTAGGGTATAAGTATTCTTTCTTCCATCATGATTAACTTTTCTGTCAAAATTCCATGGTCTCCCTAATAAAACATGACAGACATCCATAAGAATTACATCACACAATATTTCATCCCTATAACCTCTTATTTTAAATTCAACTTGGCATTGTTGGCTTACCATTGCTTGATGTCCTTTCTGCAACCATGATACCTTGTATGGGTTTGGATGTGCAATTGTCTTCAACTCAAACTGCTCCACCATCTCTGTGGATACTATATTATCAGTGCTCCCACTGTCTATGATCACCTTGAAAACTTTGTCTTTCGTCTTGCAAGTAGTCCTGAACAGACTTGTTCATTGAACTGGATCTTCTACCTCCTTCTATGGTTTAAGAATAATTTTTCTCATCATGAGGTTATTTCCTCCTTCTGTTGCTTCTTGTTCCACATGCTTATGTGCTTCAGCAATGTGTTCTTCGCCTCCTCCTTCTTTCCTTCTCTCAGGACATTCCCAAGACTTATGCCCTATTTTTCCATGGGTATAACATCTAACTTCACCTCCTATGGTTCTTCCTCTTCCTCTGGAAAAAAGAGATTCTTCCTCCATGTTGTCCTTCTTTAGAACTTCCACCTTTCCCTAGGTGACTATGTTGTGATCCAGCTTCATGCTTTGGTTTCTTGAACTTTTCTCTGATGGTTCAATTACCTCTGCCTGAATTTCCTCCTCTGTTTCGTTGGCTTTGTTTCCTGGCCAATTTTTATTCAACTTTCAAGATTGTTTGATAAGCATCCTCGACTTTACTAACAAGCATCATGATGATATCCTCTTGTATTTCATATCTTAGCCCATTGATATACCTGGTTGTTTTCTCATGTTCATTCTCTTTTTGTCCAAACCTGATGTTCAGTCCATAAAATTCTTCACTGTACTCCTTCACTGATAAGCTTTTCTATCTCAGGTTTTGTAATCTCCTGAACATATTGATTTGGTAATCCTTTGGGATAAATTTGGCTTTCATCTTAGCTACCATTATATCCCATTTTTTAATTTTCTTCTTACATTTTCTCCTACGGTCGGCTTGCAGTTCATCCCACCATACCGTTGCATGACCTTTCAGTCTTGTCACTGCATGCTTCACCATCTTGTCTTCTTTGATATCTTACTAATTGAAGTATGTGTCCATAGCACGTACCCAATCTAACAATTCTTCAACTTCTAAATTGCCTTCATACATTGGTATCTCTATAATTGCTCTGGATCCTATTCTTGAAACAACTTTCAATAAGAAATCTTGTACAACATCCTCTGCTACAATTTCTTCGACCTCTATCTCTTCACTCTCATCTTCATTGATATATCCAATGTCTATTTATCTCCTATGTGTTGTTTCCATGGCGTCCAGTCTCATTCAGAGTCGCCTCATTTCTTCTTCCATTTCTGGATTCGCTCTACGCCTCCGGGGTGGCATGATTTCACTGCATCACCTTCTGATGCTTACAAACATAAATGAAATTTTCTTGATACCACAATTGATACCAATTTACCTCCTTTCTCCTTTTTATGTTATCTGCAAACAAACTCAATATCGGCTCTGATACCACCTAATGCATCCCCCCTACTCCCCCATAGGGATACATGACCTCTCATTCAAGAATCTATGATTCTTGAGTCAAATGACCCTCTGAAATCTTAGTGTTCTCCTTTTGTATCTAAACACAAGCCCTTTCATCTCCCTAGTGCAGGTCTTATGGTACTCGCAACCTTCCCTCTCACTCTTCTGCAAAATATAAGAGTACTGGGTGTTAGCTCCTTTTCTGATAAGCCCCCTCTTGATATGACCTTGGGCGATGACCTCATGTGACCATGCAATTGCAGGCATGACCAAAGGCAGTTTGATATCAAACCACTTTTCAGCCTGCGATTCTCCTCAAGCCTCCATGTGTCCTCTTGCAAAAACCACAGTCTGGATTGCGGCTTGCCCTCAATGTTTTAAATTTCATGAAACTCCTATCCCCGCAATGTTATGGTACTGTCGACCTCTCGATCTTGATGGTGCTATATGAACTGACAGTTTACATATTCCCTTTCCAAATATATGGACCAGATCTTCCCCTCCTAAATCAATGAATGTGGTCTCCTTCATGATTCCAGCCTTTAGAATTTTCAAGTCTCAAACCCTGCTTTCCTACGTACGTCAATCTTCCAAAGTTGATGATCTGCATACACCTGTCCTCCTCAATCAATGACCCTGCTTCTACTTCAGGTGTTTGACCTTTCAAATAGATCAACATTCATGCGGCCTCTCTCTCGATCAATGGTCAATATCTCCTTCGAGTCTTCGTACTTCTAAGATATCAAATCTCAAACATCACTTCCCCTCGAAGTACATGGGATTCTGCCACACGTCCTATTGAATTGGATGGTCGAGGTTTACTTCGAGACTTTACCCAGATTTCACAGATTTATGTCACGTCTCCCCTTATCTAATGACTATGAGTTACTTCGGGACTTTACCCGGAGTTCACTTATCTATGCCATGTCTCTTCTAGATCTAGCGGTCTAGATTCACTTCAGATGATCCGATGCTTGAGATTCACTTTGAACAATCTGACAACTGATATCTACTTCATATGATCGAACGATTGAGGTTTACTTCGGCTCTCTGACTCTCCCAGCTTTGGGAGTTTCAACTCTCAACTAAAACTCACAAAGTGATTTCCCTAGAGTCTACAATATATCGCCATGTGTCCCTCTGGATCAGATGGTCCAGAGCTCCTTTGACTCTTCAGGGTCTGGGAATATCAACTCTCAACTGAAACTTGAATGCAATTTACCCAGAGCTCACGATCTATTGACAAGTGTCCACTCATAGATCAACGGCTCTCGGCTCTTCGGATATTCTCACTTTGGGAGTTTCGAGTCTCGAATGAAAAATTCTTGAATAGATTTCTCGAAGCTACTGGTCTGCTGGAAATCAATGGTCATGATCCTACTTCAACTATTTCACCTCCTCTTCATCTACAAACTTCTGGAGTTGTGGATCTTGTGCCACCTATCTTCTTTGACGATGGACGGTCCCAAACTACTTCAGGACTTTGAAATTTGATAAGTTCTCTCTCCTGTGTGTATGAATCTCTAAGGCTCATGACCTTGCTCTGATCATATAGTTGTTAATCCTTTACACTATGATCCAATGACCATTGTCGCTCCTCCTCCTGAGCTTCTGATTTCTTCCGACTTAGAATATTTATCAATCTTCAAAGGTCTCAAACTTTTCTCCTCCTACAATTCTGACTCATGTATCTCATCAACACTTATGAAAAGTGTTATCCCTTCTGAGCTTGATCCTTAAAGGATTTTGACTTCCCATGCACTCCTTGTGTTCGAGGATTTTGATAACTCAATTCGAAGGATTTATTGAAAATAAATTCTTCTCGCCCTCTTGGCATTCCTCTGTTATGGTTCTTTGACACTTAGTCATTCCTTGATGTTGTGCACTCCTTGCACCTGGTCTAAGTTTCCTTTTCTCTCCCTCTAAACTCTTCTAAGTCAATCTAAGACTCAGTCAACACACTCCTTGCGTTCGATATGCACACCTTGCATACAAGTTTCAGAAGAGAAACAATTGAAACTATCCAGTGTCGTCACGAACTGATATGATTAAATTCTTGAACAATTATAATGAAATGAATGACATACACAGAATGCAACATTCATTCAATCACACATTAAAACAACACAGCCCAAGATTTGGGACAATTTTGTCTGTTCTATTCATTCATGAAACAAATTACACAATATTTTAGTTATCCACTGCATCTTTCTTCTACTCTATTATGCTCTAATGATCTCCCTCTTCCTATTTCTTAATACTTTTACAAAGTAACAACAAACTATCTAAGGAATTTCTCCACGAGCTCTCTCGTCCTATATGCAACCTATCCTATCAACTCTTAGTAGTTATCTACTTTGTCTTATTACAATAACTAACAATTACTGCTAGATAAGAGTCAACACTCTATATCTGCAACCCCTTACTGTCCTATATGAATTTACAAACACGACATATTTAAAAAATGTTTCCAAAAGTATCTCAACAAATCAATTTACTTCTGATTTAAATGTTGATTTAAAACTCTTTCATGTTGAGATGTCATATATTTGCCTCCATGCTTCCTTCTTTGACTTTGAAGGCAATGCTCTTGCATCACTTCAGTTTTGAATTTTATCGAACATGTGGACCTTGAAAAGTCTTATATATCTCTCAACATTTCTATCTTGAGCTACAAAACAATTGTAGAACTCTTTGATACAACTAGTATAGTACTCTCTATTATTCACAACAAGAACCCATCAATGAATGCATGTATCTATGGTTGTCCAGTAAAGAAAATTGTTGGCATAGGGGCAAACCCAAGGTTCAAAGCTTTAACAACCCACCAAAAAAACCCTAACTATTGGCCCTTTCGGAAACACCTGTGAAGGAGGCGAAGTCTCACCCGAGGTAGAAGCAGGGGGGGTTACATGACTCAGGTGTCTGTAACGAAGCTAGGACATAGATATGTGATAATAACACTTTTCAGAGTGTTATAGCAACACTTAGAAGGTGATATTCATTAGTTCATTAGCTTTATTAACATCGCAGAACAAACCCTAAGATAGATCAGCACAGTAACAATAGAGATCAAGCACATCGATTGTTTATCACATACCACTAAGTTAGATCTAACATTCATTCATTCTTAACACAACTAAGCACTAAGCATCAATAGATCTATCTAACATACATAATAAGAAAAGAACTGAGTAGATTCATAACATAACCAACAAATCACAAATCAAACCAAAGACACAAGATATACATGGTTCACCCCAATGTGGGGCTACGTCCACCAGCTGCTTCATCTTCTTTATTATTCTTCAATATCTTACATTTATCCACTCCTATGCACTAAGCCACAGATCCAAGCTTCACACCAGATAGGAGATCTACGCACTCCGCACTAGATCCTCCTTCCCAAAACTAGGTCAAGGCACAGAGCCAACTTCTCTATTGAGCACAGAGCCCTGCATACGCATTTTGTTGCACAAAGAAACTCAAAACTACTTGCACTTAGCCTCTTTTTCTACTATTTTTCCTCTTCTTTCTACATTACATTCTTACATATTTATACTTTTAAAATAAGGCCTGATCATGGGTAAACCCATGGCCCGACATCCCATAACCCATTACAAAAACCCTAAGGAACCCCTTGTTGGGTCCACATAGCTTGCAAAATAAGTAAGATCCGCAATCTCAGCTTCGCCTGGGTGTTCCATCTTCGACCAGCCTGTCGAAGACCAAAAGTGGTCCAAACCTGACCAAGGTTTCCTCAAAACTTGGTCGAGGGCCAATAGGCCCCCAACACCCCCAACACTCACCTGTGACTCATATCAAGTCACTTAGGTCTAGTCAATGTTGCTTCGAAGGCCTTGCGCTTCACTCGATCTTCCTCGACTTGCTGCTTCTCCTGAGCCTTCTTTATGTGTTGTTCCAGGGAGCGGTCTGAGGCCTTCCATGGATAAAATTGTTGAGGGTCAGATCCCCTAATTCTTAATCCTATAATCAAGTGGATCAGATCTAGATCCATAGTAATCTTTCAATCGAGCCATAGGTATCTACCATGGTATCACGACAAGAGGAGTTTAACGCAAGTGTTAACCTCCTATTGATGACCAAAATGGGGAATATTCATCAAATTTAGCACAGTGGACTACGCGAGCTCCTTTATCCATGGCTGGGAGACAAGGTGAGGCTTCTTCCCAGTTTTATTTTACAGGTATCGATGGGGTTCAAGCATAGCATATTTCTTTCTGTTGCTGAGATTAAATTCGTTATTCTTCAGTAGTGGGATCTATCCTAACTGATTCCCAACTACGCGTATTCCTTTCAGGATGTACGTGGTGATTAGGGTGTACTCATAGTCGCGTGGGATTTTGTCACGGTTAACCGCACCAGCCAAAGGTGGGATGTATTCTGGTAAGATAGATGGGATCTACTTTGTATTAGCCAAATCGTAGCAATGCTTACTTTGATGCTCAGTTGCGGGGTTAACACGGACAAAACATTGTCTAGTTGAAGGGGAAGCCTGAAGTCCCCTAGTCAACGATGCATGTACTCCTTCAGATAATAGTTTATCATCCATAAGCTTCTTAAATATATTCTCAATAGATTTCTCTAATTCAGTAGTTTCGCCTGACATTCTCACTGTTAAACAAACAGGTTGAGGTAGGCGAATGGATAAGTAGACAAACAGACAATGACATTTATTTTCTGATAACACATCTCGACACACAATCAATTATTTGTTGGCTCAATTAATCACAGGTGGTAAAAAGGGGTCCCGACATAGTACCCGACAGGTTAAATAGGCAGGGCCTCATAACGGATTCTTCCAACGAGAAGGAATGCTTCCATCAATGCGAATATGTACATTTTGCCATGGTCTCAACGTCCTAAAAGTGGTCCATCCGCCCATAAATGTGTTTCCTGGTCGTTCTGGAGAATCATTCTAATGGTCGGGGTGCCTCCAATGGTCATATAGCTTCGCCAGGGAAAAGTCCCATTCTGCACGGTCATGTTGTTCCGGTGAGGTTCA
>CBVK0102019555.1:0-22235 GCA_900067695.1 Picea abies | reverse complement strand
AGCCATGGTTGGATTTATCATTAGTGGAGTCACCAGATAATCCTTATAGGGATTCTAAAAGGGAAAAGAGGGAATCACCCCTAATGGAGTCACCAGGTAAGCTTCGAAAAGTGAAAAGATTTTTGAAAAAGGCTTATTGAAAATATGTTGTTCGAGGAAAATTGACTTGTTGTTCCCCAACAACGACACCAAAAATATTATCGCATAATCTATACTTGCACAAATCCCAAGGAAAGTGGGAAGCGATTGGCGTAACACGCAGGTAATCCTGTCACTGTCACCTCAACAGGGTACCCCTTTCTGTTTAGGAGGATGAAAAACCCACTCCAAGGGAGACATCCCAAGACCTAGGGGGTTTGAGGAAGGGAAAAGAACAAGGTAAAATACCCCTCTCTCTCTAGGTCACTCAAATCAAGTTTATGTCTTGAAAGGTGAAGCAAAAGGGGAAGAAATAAAGTACCTTCCCTTAACCAAGACAACAACAAATGTTATGGCAAGAAACAATTGATAATAATTCCTCAAAAAGACAATAAATTTGTAATAAAAGATTGCTACTGATGAAACAAGCATATATATATCATCATTTAGTAAGAACAACTGCAAGGTATTTTTATAAAATGCACTTGATATAGCAAGATATTCAAATCTTTATATGATAACACTTATCACATACAAGTTCTAAAGCTAAGAAGACTAGCAATAAATTTGGACAGATTGTCTAAGTAAAATGTAACAACAACAAATCAAAAGTAATGACAACAATAGTAAACCTTTATAAATGTACTTTAAAAAGGAAAATTTGATGCATACTTTAGTTCTGATTGATTTTTCCTTGCCTCATACAAATTATGGGCTGATTTAAATGGTCAAATAAGCTTGGATAGGCTTCCAAGTAATGGTTGTAGTAGTGATTATGAAAACAACGAGTTAGTTGTTAGTAAATCTAGACCAGGTTAGAAATTTAGGTCAAGGTTAGTAGGGTATCAAGAAAATAGTTGAGTTTGAGATTTGATGATTCTTGTCAAAGGGATAAGGGATGAAGATTAGTGACTTCTAGGGGTAATGGAGTCAAGGTTAGCAAATCTCTCTAGGGTTGGTAATAAATGATTATGCGCAAAATCTAAGAGGGAAAGGAGGTTTGAGAGGAGTAATACCTTAAGTCCTTCTAAACTCTTGACCTCAAGAAGGAAGGTAACTAGGGTGTAGAAACTTCTAGGCCCTAGCACCTCATTCTCCTTAGACTTCTTTTTTATGGAAGTATTAGACAACAATAAACTTTATCAAGACCTCCAAAGTGATAGAACTTTAGGGCTTTGGGGGTTTGACAAATTAATAGATAAATTTAATAATATTGACAAATGAAAAGAAAGAAAGTAGTACCTTAAGTTTCTTACTTCAAGCATCAATTAGGCATGCAATTTCATAATCTCATATGAGTAAGAAAACCATACCATAACCATTTAGACAATGACAAAGTAAAATTCACTTACTTGCACCAAGAATAGTCATGAAAAACAATGCTAGATTTCCAAAATACTCCAACAAAATGATCCAAGTGCCAAAAACAAGCCTTAAAAGAGATTTTCCTTCCTTATTTCAGCCAATAATTCCATAATAGGGAGAAAATTTCAGTCCCTTTTGTCCTCCAAGTGACAAGTTATGATCAAAAAATGAATGTACTTTTTTTTATTTATACCAAATTATGACCTTAATTAACTTTTAGGCCTAAAAACAAGGCCAACCTGGCCAATTTACAACAAAAATTTAATTCTGAGACAATTTAAATAAATTTGCATCTAAAATATCCTCCAAGGGTGACATCATGCCCCTCTAGGGTGACGTTGAGGCCCATAGGTGGAACGTTGAGCAAGGTAGATGAAGCGTTAGGCATCCAAAGGCCTAAAACCAAGCCCACATGTGCCACTACCCTTATAAATGCCTCCAAAATGATAACCCTAGCTCGTGGGTGATGTCTAGGACCTCCAAAGGCCAACATCCAAGTGGGAGGAGCATGAATCCCTAGGTATAAGTATTCCAAAGTGCCTCCAAAGGAAATGAACTTCTTCCTCATGATGCAAATCAACAATCTCTGTCATCCCCCCTGGTTGGGGTCTCAGCATCCATTGGTGAGCTTTCAACCACATAAAGGTCCAAGCTAATCATCCCCTCATGCACATCTATCCATCGGGAAAGGTCTTGTAGAGAAAACAAGTACACCCTCCAGGCGTCCATAATTCACAAGGATCATAGCATGTAAATCACATCTAACAATTAAATCACCCAAACATGTGCATCAAACCCCCCTAACCCCAAAAAAAATCTTAAATACATTATGCAATTTGACAAGTTTAGGTTTGGATAGGGTCTCAAGGTATCCTATTGGGATAATTCCCCTTAATTCTAGGGTGTTTCCCAAGTGTAGTCTAGTCCAAGTCATGCAAGTGTATGAGGTGGCATGGGGTGCATGTGATAACAGGGAAATGTAGAGCATGGGGTGCATGTGATAACAGGGAAATGTAGAGTCTTACCTGTGGGCATCTTTGTGGAGGGTGAGTTGCACCTTGTCATGAATGCAATTTTCTCCTAGCCCATTCATTGTCATTATTCTTAGCTTTCTTTATTTTTATCTTTTCTCTTGTGCTACAAGAGAATATTTGAGGGCCACTATCCCGGCTTGGTGACCAGAGGTGACAATGTCATCCACAAAACATTTTATGAAAATGAGAAGGTTGGCTCGTGATGAGACACCCTTTCTCTTGGATATGAAACCAAGAGCCACTACCCTGGCTTGGTGACTAGATAGGTGGTAATTCCATACCACTACATGTTCATGGTCATAATAGGTCAACTCGTGATAGGACCTCTTATCCATCAACTAATACCTTGAGTGTTCATGTTATCTTGTGGGTCCCTTTTCTTACTAGGAATCTTTTCACTACTTTCTCAAGGATCCCTGAGCGAAGCATCTCGAAGGTTTCAAAATTAGCTTTTAACTCTTTCCAACTAATTTTACCCTCTGGGCCTTTAGCCCCTTCTTCCCACGAGGTAAGGTGCAACCCTTCCTAGTGTAGCTTATCCCAATGCCCAAAAGATGGGGATATGGAAGGAATAAATATGGAAATTGGTAAGTATGGAGGGAACAAACGATGACTCTTCAAAGATCCACCTAGAAGCAACCCATCCTAAAGGGAAATCAACTTACTAGGGCATCGTGTCACCCTCCCAGGTTTAAACAAGGAAAAGAGCATAATTTTCAAGCAAATGTCATGAAATCAAGAAAGACTTAATGAAACATGTTCAAGTTATTTAAATATCATAATGATACATACCATGACACCTGGACTCATTACCTCATGGAGCAAAACCAATTTCCACTTTAGGATCAAGTCGGTGTGATGAATATTGCTACTATTGATATGTGGATTGCACTGAAGAAAAGAGGGGCCCTCTAGGGCCATGCTTAGTTCATCCATCTCTCGACACTCCATTTCTAGGACATGTGGGCCTTGAGACATGATCTCCTTAGTTACCCCTAGGCTAGGGGGTAACAATTGAAAAGTCAAGAACCAAAATTTCTACTAGGAAAGAAGGGGGTGATGTAAATAATTCAGATTCAGGTGATGTAGATGATAAGGATTTCATATGATTGTGAATTGAATTTATCTACTAAAGTTGAACCAAATTCCTTTAAAGAAGTTGCTTCTCATGATGAGTGGAAAGAAGCCATGCAGAAAGTGTATGATGCTCTCATCAAGAATGGGACATGGAATTTGGTGGACCCTCCATTTGGAACCAAACCAATTGGATACAAGTGGGTCTTCAAGGACAAGTACAAATCATATCACTCAATTGATACAAATAAAGTGAGGCTCATGAAAAAAGGATTTTCATAGAAATTATGCATTGATTATGAGGAGACTTTTTCCCCCACAAAAAATGGGCTACCATTGATACTCCATTTGCCTTTGCAGCACAAAATTGATGGAAAGTTAATCAAATGGATGTGAAGACTATTTTCTTGAATGGATACTTGAAAGATAATGTATTCATGTCTCATCGAGAAGGTATATTTGTGAAGGGACAAGAACAAAAAGTATGGATCTAGTAGCAACCAATCTTCTATTATTTCAATTTCTTCAATGGGTAGCTTATAACATGTGTTCAAGACTAAAGCCTGGAATGATAAGATGGCCTTCCCTTGACTATATTTGAACAATCTATTGTCGACACCTTCCTATTTAATGATCCATGATATGGCTTCGTTGCATGGGAATACAACTGAGTGTGCAACTATCTTATCGAGCTGAGAACACTTCAACATTTAGTAAACACCTTGGTCTTGATCATCTTTTGGAAAATCTAGGTATGAATCTTGTTGAAACATTTGGTAGATTTCTTCCCACTAGCACACCATAGTACTATCCATGCATAAAATTGTGTCATTATGTATGGGGCCTGAAATACTAACTCATGCTTCCTTCTCTTCTATGTCTAGACTAACCTCAATGATAGTTTCTTTACTACTTCTCCTTATGTAGGTTTCCATATATGTATCCTACACCTCACCCATATCGACAACATCAAATATTAACATGGTTAGTTTTTCAAAAGAGTGTGCAAGTGCTTGTATTTGAAGAATATTATCAAGGAGAAAGATCTTGTCTAATGATAATGACCATTTTCAAGTTAGGTTTATGTGATGGAGACTTGATAAATGGTTGGGAAGTTTCCCCTGAAAATTTTGTTTTATTGTGCAAGAAAAAGAGAAAGGAAAGAAAGGGGTTCCCATAGAATATTTAGTTGATACTTGGTGTGTAATAATATTACTCTACAACTATTTTTCCTTAAAATAATTTGGACATGAGAAGTTGTTTTTTATTCCAAGTTAAAATAAAAAATAATATATTAAAATTATTTTCCATGTCTAGTCAGTGCTTAATCATAGGCTCAATAATTTCCTATACTCTGACTCTCTCAGACCTTGGATTTCTTTCATCCTAATAGAAAAATATAAGTGTCATGCACCAAACATAGAATTCCAAGCTAGGCATACACTAGGGTAGATGGGAAATTTGAGGGGAATGATAAATGAAATTTGTTTGGTGGATCTAAAAAAAATTAAAGAAAAATGATTTCCCATGTGATTGTGTTTGTTCTCATAGCGAAAGGAATTAGGGTCTCTCACTCATATTTTCCCCAATGTGTCCCTTAAACAATTTCCATGGGCCCACACTACCACAATGGTGTTAGATTCATGTGTATAACAATGTGAAATGGTGAGTGAGGCAATTAGACATAAGGTATGGTTTATGGGGAACTTGACCTTCTCATGTTTGTAGTGTGTCCGCCCATGAGGGAAAAATATTAGAATTGTTTATGTGATATGTGAGGGTCAATGATGGGAAGCCCATAAATAAATAGTTGAGGCAATGATGGGATTACCTATGAGGCATTGGTTGGCTATTGATGATGTGGATCATGTTCTCAAGGTGTGGAATTCAGTGTGATGGAAGGTGTGAGAATGTAAATGGTAGAGAGAAAAAACACAAGTTTTGAGCATATAAAATCCCTTTTTTCTTAAAAGCACCTTGGGCATTAACTTTTGCAATAAAATAATTTTTTGTTTTTAAACAATTAAAATGAGTCACGTTATGCATTTCACCCGAAAGAAAATATTGTAGTATTGTGATAAGGATTGTTTTGCGAGGATGAAAATATTTAAGCAATGTGATGTACCGTATGAAAATATTTTTATGTGATGTATCAAAAGGGGTGGAATATTTGTTGATATGCAATATGTCACACCAAAAATAATTTTGTGAGTGATGTGTTGCAAGCAAAGGATTTTTTGAGCCATGTAATGTATCACAAACATAAAAAATTCAATTCAAATGACATCTCACACTAGGATAAAGTTTATGATTGATGTGTCACACTTGGAAGATATTCTTGTCTTTGCAATAACATCACACGTACGAGAAGTTATGAACCATGTGATATGTCGTATGTGAAAAAATTACATGTGCGATACACTAGGGGAGATATTTTTGGATTCATGCAACATGCTGCACAAGCAAAACGTTTGTGGGCATGTGACACACCACAATGCAAGGAAAAAATGAAGAAATATCACGACTAACACAAAAAATGTGGGACATGTGCTATATTGCATGGAAAATAAATTTTGTATAAAATAGGATGTGTCACGGTAAAATGGAATTTAGTGTAAAACACATCAGGAGAAGTAAAGTTTCCGAGGTTGTGAAAAGGAAAAGAAAAATTGTACAAGTCGCTTAAATAAGTTCAAAGGTGAGAGGAAAAAATTGTACAAAGAGTAATAGGAAAAGATAAATCAAACTTTCAAGGATCCAATTTGAATAAGAAAGGACATGAATATGATAAGTTTAAAGGAGTTGAATCATTCAAAGTGAAAGAAGACAATGTACATGAAATGTGTGTAGATTCAGAAGTTCAAACAAAATAGGAGGGGCCCCGTGCTATTTTAGTCTCCACTAGGTACTAAAGTCAAAAATAGTGTGGAAAGTTTGTTTCTAGCTCAAAATTTGGTGACACACTGAGAAAAGCCATGAATCTCTACAAGAAAACCTTAAGATAATCACTAGTTCTGTAAAAAGAAGAAGATTTTATCTCGATGAAGCATAAAATCTTAGCTTAGTAGGTCCCCCACCATATCTTGAACTTCAAATAAGCTAGATGAGTGTTCATTTCCAAATTTATTAGATTACTAATTACATCTACAAGGAGAAAGCATGAAGTTCATTCCATGACTTAGTGTTGTGGTTGCAACAACCCACCTTTACTTTTGGTTTTACAAGCGAAAGGAAAGGCCCCCCCTACTAAAGTTTCAATCATATTGCCTAATCCTCTACCACTTGATCCTAATGCTATTTATTTTCCCACCTCAAGGGATTTTGGGGGCTTGATCTTGATATTAATGATTCTCTTTGATATGGGTTGATTGCCTCTTTTGATCTTATGATTTCAAATGTCTTCATCAGTTTTATTTCATATATTATGTTTCGTTGACATTTGTGTGTTGGAATTAGCACATTATATTCATATCTCTTACAGATTCCAAAGTGCTTGATGATTTTATGTGGTTGTAGGGTTCAATGATCTAGTGCATGTATTGAATGAGTTTGATGCTAGTTATTAATCATATTTCTAAATTACTTATTCAAAGTTTTCATATTATGGCTAGCATGTGGTGCCTAACATCTTCATCCTTATATTCTCATATAATATTGAACAACTCTTAACTTAAATCATAAGGTCACTAATCCTCTCTATGTACTCAATATTAGGTACATGCAGCCATCATATTAGCTATTTAATTCAGATCATAGATGATTGCCTTCCAAAAACCTCGCCTCTTCATTTCCTTCTTTTTCAGTACGTATTTGTGAGTTTTCTTAAAGGCAAGGAAACATAATATTTCTGATGCATTGGTGAGTTTCCCTTTAATCGCATAACTAATCTCATCTATTTTTGTGGTTGCAAGAATAGGTTAGGATGATATCCTCTTCATGGTTTCTCCAGCGTTGAGATGCATATGGGGAATCCCTTGATCTCCTTCCCTTTGGCCTTCCCTTTCTTTGAAAACCTAGGCCCAAGGCCTATTGTGTTTTCCCCTTCTTTTATTCTCTCATTTCCCCTTAGCCTATAAGTTGGATTATACTCAGTGAGAGTTTTCCAACGATTGCAACCAAACTTAAATCTGAGTCGCGGATCAAAAGTTATGGCCACCCAAAGTTTCCTAAGCCAAAACTCACCTTTTCTTCCCGATCCCACGTGGCTCACTCTCTCCTTTGCCATCTTATGTGGCATTGGAATTTATGTGGCATCCACCACCTACCCTAATTTTCATCGAGATTTATCCTGACTCTTCTTCCCATCCTTTCGATCACATACTACGACAACGACGTCATAGCTTCATCATCCCTTGAATTCACACTATTCATTGCCGAAGTCCTCCATCTGAGTACATCTACTCCTGATATCACAACCCTCCTCTGACGACCCTCCATCGATGAATGGTTGGGATTGCATTTCACTCGCTACTCGATTGACGACCATCATTCATTATCAGATTTGATGGCCTTATGGCTACAATACCCACTATACAGAAATTAATTTCTATTTCTCTATTAGTGAATGTTCATTCACTACCTCAGATCAAATCCTTGTCTTCTTTTGCACAACAATGTTGTTTGCAACTAAATTTTTTGGTCAATTACATAGGCTCTTTAAAGCCAAGCCCCTTTTCCTTCCAAGCAACCAACATCGGAACCACAAGCTTATTACTTTTCAAAGTTTCACAAGGGTAAACCTTGAGAATATTTCTAGATAAAAACTCTCCTAAGCCATCGAGCTATTGCCCGAGTGGACGTTCAAATATTTTCCGTGCGACAAAATTCAGGTAGCAACTTTGGATGGTCGAAGTTACCACTCTTAATGGTCTCCTTTAGATTCTAAACAACTTTTAATCGTGACCATTGATCGTTATTGAAAGGATGATCCAGATCCTTCATATGCAAAATAAATTTATGGGGGAATATTCTTCGATACCCCTTTTCAATACCGTGAAACTCCACAATACTTCTGGACACCAAATATTCATCTCTGAATGCATGTCATCACTCCTTTTTCATCTTTAAACTTCAACACAGAAATCAAAGAAGGAATATTCTTTGATTCTTTTCTTCAATCCATTTTTACTAGCGTGTTGGGGAAAACTACGGAATAGCTCCTTCAATGGACAACGTAGATTTCTCTAGATTTGTTGAACGACTAGATCTTTCTCTTGGAGTTATTACGTCGGGATGGAAATTGAACAGGAGATAGGAAGACTCTGATGTGATGCTCCAAACACACACTCTCCTATTTTTGGGTTCCAATGGACAATTGACTAGAACCGTTGATCTGTTGGGATTTCTCTTTTGCAGGTTCAGGAATCAATGGTCTAGACTTACCCATAGGCTTGGTGAGTTGCTACTGAGTACCAATTTTTAAATGTCCATAACTTTTTCTACATGTGCCCGAATGAGGCATGTGATACCTTGTTGGAAAGGCATTGGACAGAGGAATGCAACGATATATGTCTTTAGGATGAAAAGTTGATATAAGACATCATAAAATGTAGGAAACCTATAATCACGGATTTGGGGGGCGGAATGGAAATACCAACGTTAAATAGTCATATCTAGAGCTACAAGTAACGGAATTAGGCCCAGGAGGGATTGATGGAAATATGGAGGAAAGAAGAAGAGGTTGGGAAAACAAGTGTTGGTTGATGATGAGTATAAAAGGTCCAAAAATTCAAAACACAAAAGGAACCCGAATTCAGATGAAGAACTCACTATGCATACTTCAAACAATTATATATCAAGCTACAAGCCACAGAATCAATCTAGAAATAGCTCGATGGAAATATGAGACAAATGAGAATAATAGAGAATGATTTCGTTCAACAAACCAGAGCCAAAAATTCCCAAAACAACCCAAGAAATTCAGAAAACAACCCAATAGGAAGAATGAATAATAAATTTAGATGGATATCATTTGTAAACTGCCATAGGGAGAATGTAACCACCCAGGAGTCTCTTCAACTCCCATATGTAACTCCCACATCTATATTTTCTAAATGCAAAAGAAATTCAAAATGTAAAAAAACAAAATTAGGGCAAAATGAAACGAATGATCATGAGAGTTGAAGAGTCTCTCTCTTATTTTATAAAAGAGAACTAGTTGAATGTGGGAAGGAATTTTTCCCTTTGTAACAAAAGATGGTACTATTATCTCTGAGTAATAAAGAGAAGGAGGAATTTTGAAGTCATGATTGTTAGTGAATGCTTGTGGGACTATTCTACACTTATATTTGTGGTTTAAGCTTTCTAGGTATTGATCATATGAACTATTTATGTGCTTAGTATTCAGGATTCTGATGTTGTCGTGATTTATTATGAGTGCAAGGATGATGTTATATATTCCCTTTTCAACTATTTGGGAGAATTTATGTAATATTATTGTGTTAACATGTCTTGGTTGTCATGAACTATTTATGTTGCTCAAGATATCATCTAAAGTTGTTCTCATCTTCTAGTTTTTCTCCCGAGATAGGTTATAAGTAGTTATATTAGATTACTTTGATTTTAGTTTAATTATCCTTACGATTAGATAGAACTCTTTGGGGAGAAGCTCAATGTCTTTCCCCTTTTTGTTATTTTAATTTTGAGTGGCAAGGAGGCCCATATACTTGCGGTAAATGTTACTTAAAATGAGAGTAGGTTTGATTGGGACCTACCATCGGGCATTTTCCCTCATCTGTTTGACAGGCCATTCGGACCCGTCAACACTTAGTCTTCCCTTAAAGATGAGTGCAGTGTCACAAGGTAGTTACACACAAGGAATGATGAAAATTGTAGGCCAACTGTTTCATTTCTCTAGTGTTGCTCCACTACCAATGAGCATCCATATCCCCAACATAGTCACCTCAATACTACAGGTCATTTTCTACTACTAGTGAGTGTCCATATCCCCAACATAGATACCTACATGTCCAACGTGATCTGAAATGTTTTTCCCAAGCCTTTACCTTTAAAATTATTATCTTCTGATTTTTTTTTAGAGAGAGATGGATGGAGGATTTAAATCATCGTTTAAAGGCATATGGAATGATACTCGTTAATGAGAATGGATTAGATATACCTACTTTATAATAAGTCTCATACTTACATGCAATACCTTGGATACTCCATAAGATTCTATGTAAACAATTAGTCATTAATTAGTTGTGAGTGAGTGGGAACCTGAAGGTAAACATTGATATATCTATAACCAAGCCTAAGTTACTCATGATCATTCATTGTTCAAGCAATGTTCCACCACAAATTCAAAGTCTCAAATATTATACTGAGGCAATAAGTGAAGTAGTATAACCAGTGTCTTGTCTATTGGGTTGAGAGTGGATTTTCATGATTTCGACTAGTTGTATGCCATGTCATTGAAATAAGTAGAATGTCAAAAATAAGTGTTTACTTACAAAATGGAATCACTCAGTGCAATTTTGAAGGAAGGACTAATTAAGAAAAGTAAACAACTCAAGGAGAGTAAAGAAAATGAATAAATCAAATCAAACAAACGAAAATGAGAAAAAATGAAATGTAGAATTAAAAAACAAAAGAAACTAGTTATTTATGTACAAGTTAGTTTCCCATATGACAACTAACTAAAGTATATTTTCAACACTTGGCCATTGATAGGAAGGAGGTCTACTTCTCCTTTTATATTATGTAGTTTGTATGTGCCTAGGCCAATATTTTCCACCACCAAGTAAAAACCAAGCCACAATTGTTGGAATTTGGAATGTTTCCCTTAGTCTTCATGTGGCTTATCCCATTTTAGTACCAGGTCTCCCACCTAAAATTCCTTATCCCTTATATACTTATTATCAAACCATATTTTAATATTCTATTGATGAACAACAAATTTCTTCTTTCCTTTCTCTCTCTCTTCTTCTATCTTGAGTAGCGTATCAACCCTTGTTTGGATAATTGGGAAATTCTAACCTTGTGAGGTATGAGATAATTAAAGAGAAGGAAATAATATATTTGGGGGAAGGGTGGTTTCTTTTCCATACACAAGGAAGTAAGGGGATGTCCCTCGAGAATCTTTAGGAGTCACTCTATTCACCCAAAGAGAATTTGGTAAAGCATCATGTCAGTTCCTCTGATGGTAAACTATGGTTCATTTCATAATATAGATCAAATTTTTATTAGTGGAATCAACTAAACCATTTCCTTGGGGTTAATAGTTAGCTACATATCTTAATATGATCCCTTTGTCTAAAGAAAACTGAATTAACTTTGAGGAAGATAAATATTTAGCATTATTGGAAATGAGAGTGGTTGGCACATCAAACCTTTTAATCAGATGTTGCTCCATAAAGTTAATTATGAACTCTTCATTTACCTTTGTCAAAGATGAAACCTTGGTCCATCGTGCGAAATAATTAGTTGTGGTCAGGATATATCGATGTTGTCTTGAAGAATGAGGATTGATTTCACCAATGATATCCAATATTGGTCCCCATTGCTCAAATGGTTCTTCAACATCGATAGGTTGCAAAGGGACTGCATGTTTCTTCTCACAACCAACACACTTTTGGCAAGTTTTACATGTTCGAGAATAAGCATGCACATCCTTGAAAATTATAGCCTAATAATAACCAGCTCTAAGGATTTTATTTGTTGTGGTTTCACCAACAAAGTGTGTAATGTCCCTAATCTGAACCCCATTTGTAGTTGCACATATAGGTTGGTGAGCCATTTTGGTTTTGTGCACACCTAAGTAGTTCATTATTCATATAGGTTGGTGAACCATTGGAAACAAGTGTAAATGTAATGATCCATATAGGCCAGGGAGTCGTGATACCAAGTTTTGGTACTGTGCACACTTGTAGAGTGTGTGCAGTTGGTTATTAAAGAAAATGTGTGCACATTCCTTAGTGTTGCACATACCTAATCTAGTGTGTGTGTATTGCACATCAAAGAAGGGTGTGCATATTCCACATTGTTGTATGCACTCAAGAAAGTGCACAAGAATGGTTGTGATGTGTGTGTATATGTTTTGAAGTTGAAGAGCCTGTGTGACTATTGGGATGGTGAGTCGGGATGAAAATAGGCCATTGTGCCTATTCTTGTAAAGTGTATCACACTCAAGTTATTAATATACTACTTCACTACACACAGACTGAGTCAGACGAAAATATATGGGGGGTTGACTCCACCGAAAAAGGGAAAAGAGGGGGATATTTTAATAATATTTATGAAAAGTGTAATTTATGGATATATCATTTATCCTAAGTTCCGGAGGGATGGGAAACAAGTTACCAAGTGGCTAAAGTAAATTTTGAAGGTGACAAGTGTCGAGTTGAAGGCATGCATTATATATTGCTAGCGTGGCTAAAGTAAATTTTGAAGGTGACAAGTGTCGAGTTGAAGGCATGCATTATATATTGCTAGCCCTAGTGTAATTCGGGGGAGGTCACTCATTCGGAAACCCTTCAGACAAAAAATCCTCTGTGAATGAATTGTGTACTTTTGTTGTAACTTATTGTCATTTTTTCTTAACCCTGTGCTTGGAAAAGTTGGGTATGATTGAAGAATAGGGTTTTCATGCCCATATTTTATCTAAGGGGAAGGTTTTCAAGCCCGTGAGCAATCTCTCCAAGCGAAATATTGGATGGAAATTGTTCCTTGGTGCACTGAGAATTAGTTGTAGTTCTCTGAGACTTCCTGATCCAGCCTATTGTTCAATCCCTAGAAGGGAAGTGGGGAAGCCGAAGGACTATTGAGAAGAGAAGGGGCACACTTCCCGTTGTCAGGCCCATGGGATATTGAAGAGGTGGGTTTTCAGGCCCATGAGAAACTTCTCTCTAGGTGAGAGAATTGTTTGTAATTGATTTCCAGAAGGTGTTGAATTGCAGCTGCAGTGATCTGAGACTTCCTGTCCGGCCTATTGTTGAAGCCCAGAAGGGAAGTGGGGAAGCCGAAGGACTATTGAGAAGAGAAGGGGCACACTTCCCAAGGTGGGACATGCATGTGGGGAATGAGGGACTGTGGACTAGTTGCAGCAGTTGATACCTTGGATTGAGAAATTATGTTGTTTGTTAGACCATAGATTGGCACCAAGAATCCTTTTGCCCTAGTGGAGTTTGAGCCCCAGCTTGGGGGTGACCTATTGCTGAAATATTATGAGTAACAACATCTATGGGTGGGAGGAATGTCTGAGTCACGCACACAGTTGGCACATTTTCATAAAAGCTAAGTGTTCTTATGTGCTTGTTTGTTTATTGCATACTTATTTATTTGTATCTGTTGCGATCTATTACTTGCATAGTGTTTCATATGAATAATGATTGTTATTCTATTAATGTTGTCTATTATGTAAGTGTGATGTGATTATTTAACATAGTATTTGTATATGTTGAATATGCTAGTTGAAAAGTAACTTCTGTTAAGATAGTCCTGGTAAATGATCAAGAGCTTCCTGAGGGAGGCTAGAAGTACCATTCACGCAGAAAGTGGACCGTGTGCACAAGTGACTAGTTTGGCTGTGTGCATTGGAACATCGTCTGTGCACTCAGGAAAGCAATATCTGCAAGTGAAATCAAGATAGTTATGTGTGTTGAGGTATTTGGATGCTCTGTATGGTTATGCGCACAATAGTGCTCACATGTTGTGAGTGGTATTACATTCTGTAGTGTCGGTTTTCTCAGTATGCTTGAGTTTATAGTTTCATTTTAAGTTACTTATGCTATTATAATATGCATAAACAGGAGGAACTGTGGTGTGGCCTGAACCAATTTGGGTTGTGTGCACTTACTCAAGTGATTCCATGCAGTCTAAATTTTAACTACACACTAGACTTTTTGATGTATCAATGCTCAGTAATAAGATGGATAATGTTACATTATAGCTTATGAGCTGAAGTTGGAAGGATTTCTATGACGTGGCCTGGATTGGGAGGCTTGGGGACCTTACATTCTGGTATTAGAGAAATTCGTTCAACATTGGACTTGTATTAGCCAGAGATTAGCATGAAATAGACCTGTGTGTTAAGTATTGGTGTTTTGCAGTGTAGAGTTTATTATGCACATAAACTAGGGTGCATGGTGTAGAGCGGTGATGCACACAAAGTATTGACATGTGATGTGTTCACTAGCATTTGGGATGTTAAAAACATCCAATGGATCAAAAGAAAGGATTATGAAAAGATGGTGCAGAATTTATCTAACAAATCTTGTTTCCTGCACATTTTGCAGAATTATCAATGATTAGAATAGGATAGAATCACTGAAAAAGTTCAAAAGCATGGAATATGCACAGAGGACTTACAATTCTGATGATGAGTTCATGTATTTGTATGTCGATTTGGTTGTTTATGGTACAAAATCCAAGGAAGAACGCATAAATTTGGTAGAAACCATAAAAGGACTACAAAAATATGTCCAAATATATAAAGATGATAACGAAAGGCTTATCAAATCCAAGGAGTAGCAAGATGACTTCAATGTCAAGTTGTAGCAAATCTTGGACATAATAGAAAAGAAAATGGATAAGGAGACAGAGTCAATTAGGTCAAGAAGTTGCAGGTCTTCTGATGAGAAAACAAGAGAAGCAAGAGGTGTTGATAGGAAACATCACCATTCATGAAAGCATTCATTTAGGAAAGTGCACACTAGCTCAAGTCCATCTCCTGATAGAAATCATAAGAGAAGGACTGGGGTGGAAGAGATACATGGATAAATGAATAAGATCAAGCCTCCTACTTTTGATGGTGAGCATAAGAAGGATGGGGATGCATAAAATTGGTTGTTGGGTATGAGGAAATATTTCCAACTACATAATTACTCCTCGTAGGAAGAAGGGAGAATAGCCATTTATCAGCTCAAGGGAAAAACATCAATGTGGTGGGATCAGTATATATAGGTGCAACACATTGATGAGAAGAAGGTTACTTGGAGGGATTTCAAACAATATTTTGAAAATAAATATTTAACCAAGTGCTACTATGATAAGAAAATGAAGGAGTTATTTGAACTCAATCTTGGGAGAATGACCATAGACAGGTACAAAAGGAGATTTCTAGATTTGTTGAAATATGTGCCTTTTATCAAGGATAAACATGTGAATATTCAGAGGTACCTGAATGGGATAACCTTATTTTTTAGTGACAATAAACAATATGAGGATCCTAAGACATTGGAAGAAACTATAAGGACATATAAATGTCTTTATGAACAACAAAAGGGAAGATTGACTTTCCAAAAGGCTTGGGAAGACAAGATGAAGAGCAAGGTGGAACAAAGGAAGAAGGGGATTAAGCCACCATTTTTTCAGAAATACTACACAGGGACATCCAATTTCCAATGAGTCTAGAATGACTAAAGTAATGGAAACCATTCCAAGGAAGTAGCCAATGAAGTGTTGGGGTTGTGGAGGAAATCATATGTTTAGAGATTTCCCTCAAAGAGTTGAAAAATCAAGGACTACACATAGTGTACAACAAACTACAACAATCGAGGACATGGGTAGAAGTGTACCTAGAATTTATGCAACCCTGGCCAACAAGAAAGTTGAGTTTCATTCGCACATGATTGAAGTGGAAGGTAAGATTAACGACCAACCCATTGTAATTTTAATTGACTCGGGAGCTAGTCATAGTTATCTAGATCCTAATATAGTGGAAATATTTCATTTTCCGAGAAGCAAGATTGGAAAATCTTGGTTGGTGTAGTTAGCTACAGGGGATAAAAGGAAAATTAATGAGATGGTCAAGGCATGTCCAATGGAAATGAATGGAATGCACACAAAATTGGATTTGAATATCATACTATTGGGCTCGTATGATATCCTCATTGGTATGGATTGGTTGGAGCAACATTATGTTGTTCTAGATTGTTACAATAAGGCATTTACTTTCTTGTATAAGAAAGGAAATTTGAGAACAGTTCAAGGAATTCCATGAGCTACGACTATTAGAGAAATTTTATCCTTGCAATTGAAGAAAAGTTTTAGCAAGGGATGTCAAGTATTTGTTGTGTACTTGGACTCAGTAACCATGGATAAAGTGACAAGTTTTGAAGATTGCACAGTAATAAAGGAATTTGAGGATGTATTTAAATAGATACCAAGGTTGCCACCGAAAACATATATCGACTTCTCTATACATATTATGACAAGAGTATTTCCTATATCCAAGAATCCTTACAAGATGAGTACGAAAAAAATGAAGGAGTAGAAGATGCAGCTTGAAGAAATTATGAATAAGTGGTATATATGCACAAGTGTGTCACTTTAGGGTGCACCAGTTTTGTTCATGAAGAAGAAGGATAGTACATTGAGACTTTGTATCGATTTCAGACAGTTGAACAAGGTAACAATGAATAATAAGTATCCTTTTCCAAGGATAGATGACCTATTTGAACAATTAAGGGGTGCATAGATATTTTCAAAGATTGATATAAGATCTGGATATCACCAAGTGAGAATAAAATAGGAATACATCAACAAGACTACCTTTAGAAAAAGGTAAGGTCACTACCAATTTATAGTGGGGCCATTTGGGTTGTCAAATGCACTAGATATCTTCAGGTGTTTGATGAAAGGATTTTTTAGAAGTTATTTAGATAAGTTTGTCATTGTATTTATGGATGACATACTTATTTACTCAAATTCTAAATAGGAGCATGAGCGACACTTGAGGATAGTGTTGCAGGTATTGAGGGAGCACAAAATTTATGCAAAGTTAAGCAAGTGTTATTTTTACTAGAGGTAGATTCATTACGTGGGTCACATCATTTCAGAGGAAGGAACAGTTGTGGACCCAACAAAGATAAAATCCATTGAGGAATGGCCAACACCAATAAATATCACAGAATTGAGATCTTTTATGGGACTTGTATGTTAATACAAAAGGTTTATTGAATGATTATCATAGATTGTACATCCAATCACATATCTACTGAAGAAAGTTGCACGATTTGAATGGACTCTAGATTGTGCAAGGAGTTTTCAACACTTGAAGATTTTGTTGACAAGTGTGTCGATTTTGAGAATTGTTAATCTTATGCAGAATTTGTGGTGTGCGCAGATGCATGTAAGGAAGGGCTTGATGGAGTCCTTATTCAGAATGGACATGTGGTATGCTACAAATAAAGAAAGTTGAAAGAGCATGAAAGGCTCTATGCTACTCATGATTTAGAATTGGAAACAATAGTGCATGCTTTAAATATGTGGCGACATTATCCTATGGGTAAAATATTTGAGTTGAGAACAGACCATTGTGGTCTGAAATATTTGTTTGGAAAACCAAGCTTAAATGCTAGACAAATAAGGTGGTTAGATTTCCTCTGTGAGTATGAATTCTACATAAAAAATATCAGAGGAAAAGATAACAAGGTGGATGACACACTCAGCAGGAGGGTTCATGAGGTGCATGCTACAATCATTAGCATGTACAAGACAAATTCATGTGATAGAATTTTGGAAGTTTCCAAATCCGTTTTGTGTTATGTGGACATAAAGGTGACTCTACAAAAAGGTATGTCACAACATAATTTTGAAGGTTATGAGTTGAGAGAGGATGGGGTCCTCATGTATAGACGCATAATCTACGTGACAAATGATCAGGAGTTGAAAACCCTGATATTATCAAAGATGCATAAGGTTCCTTATGTGGGACATCCAGGTTATCATAAGACAATTTTCTCATTCAAGAAGCAATAATATTGGCCAAGTATGAAAAAGGAAGTTTTTTTATTTTATTGCTAGATGTATCAAATGTCAGAAGGTCAAGTTTGAGAAAAGACATTCAACTGGTTTTCTATATCCTTTTCCCATTCCTAATTGGAACTGGAAATTTATAATGATGGATTTTATATTCAATTTTCCTAAGACTTCCAAGCAACATGATTCTATTATGGTGGTTTTGGACAAGCTTACTAAAGCTTCCCATTTTATTCCAGTGAGATCAAGACATAAGGCAGGTGATATTTATAATATATACATGGGAAAAATTGCTAAATTACATGGTATGCCTAAGGAAAATGTGTTTGACGAATATCCCATGTTTACTTCAAATTTTTGGAAGGGATGATTTAAAGGAATTAGGACAAGTCTGAAATTTAGCACAAGATATCATGCTGAGATGGATGGAAAAACAGAGAGGGTAAATTAGGTAATAGAAAATATGCTAAGAATGTATGTGATGGATAAGAAATCAAAATGGGAAGACTATTTGAATTTGGTAGAGTTTTCTTACACCAATGGATATCGAGCATCTTTAAAGATGAATCTATTTAAAGCACTGTATGGTAGAAGGTGCAACACACCTGTGAGTTGGGAATATCCAATAGACCATGCAATTGTTGGGCCAAATGTGCTCCAAGAAATGGAAGAGAAGATGGTAAAGATAAGGTAGCATCTAAAGGTTATCCATGATAGACAAAACAAATGCTCAGATAAAGGCATAACCCAGAAATATTTTAAAGTGAGTGATCACATATTTTTGAAAGTGAAGGTCATGCATAGTTCCCTAAATTTCGGGAAGTGTTCTAAGTTAGAAGCGCACTATTATGAGCCATTTGAAATCCTAGAGAGGATTGATCATGTCACTTATATGATTTCATTTCCTGCATCCTTGTGTATTCATAATGATTTCATTGTGTCATTGATTAATAAGTACGTACTTGATGTTAATCATATTATTTATTGGAATGTGATTCAAGTGAAGATAGAAGGCATATTTCAAGTGCGATCGGTGTGCATATTGGTCTAGAAAGTCAAGAATCCATGAAATCGATTCATGGAGTAGGTAAAGGTCAAATGGACATGGTACGGTCTCAAGGATGTAAATTGGGAGTGCAAGGATGCTATGCGAGCAAATTATACTCATCTTTTTGAAAATTTTTGAAGTTTTGTATGTATAAGTGTATATAATGCACCGAGGAGTGAATAAATAAAGGGGAGGGGAATTGAATGTCCCTAATATGAGTGCACAATGTAATTGTACGAATATCTTGGTGAGCCATTGGTAACAAGTGAAAATTTAATGAACATATAGGATGATGAGCCATTTTGGTTTTGTGTGCAGAGCGTTGACACCTTAAAAGACAAAAGAACTTCTATCTACCAAATACCAATCACAACCTTATGATAATTAAGGGAAGAGAAAGAAGATAGAAACATGTACCTTAAGTTCTTACATCTATTTTTTATATCTACTTAATTCATGAACAAATATATCATCATTCTCCAAATTATAACAACTTGATGTTATTCTTCTCTAAGTAATATTTCCAACGACTGCACTCTTTCCCTAATATGATATCTGAGTTGAAAGTTATGGTTTCCCCAAAAGTTGATTTCAACCCCTTTTCTCTTGTTTTGCTACAGGATATTGTCGAAATATTCCATAGCTCCTTTAATTGGTACATAATTCAAATTCTACATAGGTGCTTCTTTCAAACCACTTTCCATGTGACCACGGCTCGAAACCACGAGCTTATTAACTCTTTAGTGTCTTCCTCTATATTATTCTACCCAGGATCTTGTTTGAACATAATGTCCAAGGGCTTGGTTACTTCTAGGCCCTTTGCGCCTCTAATTGACACCTTTACGTTATAATGAGACCAATGTTGGGACCAAGTCCTTTGGAATTCGACCTTCAACCATTCTCCCTTTTCAATCTTCCAACTTCTCTGGAGTAAACTTTGTCGAACTCTTATATTAACTCCATTAACAAATCAGACGGTTACACCACATTACAATTCTCAAATCATTCAACTCCCCTAGAGTGGTGTAACTCCATTAACAATCGTGAATTAATCAGGTGCTAGGATGGATGGTTATTAATTAGTTTGGGACTTCAACGCTCTAGGACTCCAGGACATTACAATTCTCAAGTCATTCAAATCCCCTGGAGTGATACCCACTGAATCTCTTACCCTATCCTTCCACTATTAAATTGGATGGTCATGAGAAATCCCGAAGGGTCTTATATAAACGGACCGTGTGAATTCATTACTCCAGGAATTTGTGACATTCCCCCTCACAAGTTTCTCAATTCCTCCAGAGTTATACCTTCCGAAGCAGTCATAAAGTGAATATGATCACTTACCATCGGTTAATCATTCCACTAATGTTATCCTTCCACTAGCTTAATCTGATGGCTAGGACTTAATCAAGCATGGGAATGGAAAACCCTTAATTATTTGAGGACTTCTCTACTTTGGGACATTACAACTCTTGAGTCATTCAAATACCCCATAGTGATATCTGTCGAAGTGCTTATTTCATCCTTTCACTGCTTGATCTAACGGTTGAGAAAGGTCCCGAAGGGATCTTCTATCGATAGTCTACGTGAATTCGTGAATTTGGTCTTCGACACTTTCGTTGGTAGAGACGTTGGACAACCCTAGAGGCTATACTCCCAAAGATTACGGTAGAGACGTTGGACAACCCTAGAGGCTATACTCCCAAAGATTACATGGCATGATGATGTCACCTTTGGTGACATTGACCCACGACATGTGTGCCATGTGCCACTCTGAAATGAACAGGTTGGGGTCCCGAAAGGTACTGAAATCATGTGACACATGTCCCCATACAACACCCCTACCACGTGGAATAAGACATGTCATAAACCAAATGGACGGTCCACATTCCTCTACTCCATATCTAACAACCTGCGTGATCTTGGGGCTACAGCTTTGCACTTCGTGGCTTCGACACTTCGTAGCTTTGGAACTTTACAACTTAAACTCTTTGCAACTTTGGCACTTTGGGGCTTGTCCTAGTTTCCAGTAATCGCTGAAGTGGCGAACTTACGTAGTTTTGAAACTTCTCTATCCTATTACTTCTTATCTAACAACTAAAAATGCTCTCAAATTCTCCTTCGATCTGACGATTGGTGAGATTTTAGGGATTTGGCACTCTGGTACTTCTAGAACTCAAACTTGTTTACATCTGGAGGGTCAACATCGAATGACTATGATCAATGAAGAATATTTCACATGAACTTCCTATCAGATCAGATGGTCAACAAAATTTTGCGACTTCAGCCTTCGACATTTCATGCTTCTACCTTGCCTCCCATAATCACTGACGCGACGAAGTTCCAAAGTTTTCTATCTCGTACTAGCTTCAATACAAAATTGGAAATCATCTAGTTCGATATGATGGTTCTTGTTTACTTGACTCCCGATATAATGATCTAGATATTCCTTGATTGAAGGGTTGTGATCGCGCAAAAAAATCAAAAGGGGACGGTCACGATTCCATGATCCTTTACAAGGATATATGTCTGCATGATGCTCTTGCTTCTACGTGGTTCTTGAAATTCTATCTCTCATGAGATTCCCTCCAACTTTCCAAAGGTATTAACACTGTTTTCTATGAACTCATGTAACCTAAGACATTACCTCTATTGAGATTTAGGTTTATATTGGATTCCTCTGCACCTCATGCTACAACTAACATTAAAACATTT
Source organism: Picea abies (assembly GCA_900067695.1). Taxonomy (NCBI): domain Eukaryota; kingdom Viridiplantae; phylum Streptophyta; class Pinopsida; order Pinales; family Pinaceae; genus Picea; species Picea abies. Next base: position 161 of record CBVK0102019555.1, on the reverse strand, counting down.
AGGAAATTCAACCTTCCAAGTCAATCTCGAATCTGCAACTCTACAGATTGAAGCCATTAAACTTCTCAGACAATCCTGAATTATTTAAACTCGAATTTTCCCAAGAATTTGGGGATATTTCTCTCTAATATTTCCATTTTTCCCCAAATTCACATAGTTTG
>CBVK0102019549.1:0-11877 GCA_900067695.1 Picea abies | reverse complement strand
TATAAGAGACAGCACACACACACACACACACACGCATGTATGTATGTATGTATTTTTTCTAGTTAACATATCCTGGGGGAAACCTCCTAGGCACTTTCCCTTATTATGAGGATGGTACCTAGAGAAAACCTTAGATTATGTAGGGCACAAGGTTAGGTTAAAAACTCATGAAAATATCATATTTAGCTTATCAACAATTGAGTCACTAAGAGAAACATGCCATAAATTTGTATTTGAACTCGAGTGAGAAAGTTAATAATTTTCCTCATAACCACTCGAGTTACACCAAATTGAATTGTATATATATGTATATGTATATGCATAATGTTATCACCCTAAAAATTCTCACTTGTGTCATTTCCAATAGTTACACTTAAATACATTACCATTGACAAGTATAACCCTCATCTCCATCTCCATTCCACCATCATATGACCTCAAAATTGTCGAGACCAACATAGTTAGCCCTTGAAGTTGATCCATTATATGTGTGCAAATAATGAATAAAAACCCTAGAAAATTGCACTACCCCTTTAATTCATTTTGTTTTAAATTTTTCCACCCACCAATGCACCCAAACTGTTGTAATTGGATGTTAGTTACATGTGGACCATGCCAAACCCTAAGTTGTATTTTTAACTTTGACCATACATCATTAACCAATATAAGGAAGACTATGTCAAGGGGTCTATCCACTACACAATTTTCAATAAATCACTTGAGGTCACCATCCACATGAATCCAAAATAGTAAGGTTATGATGTTGGAATGCAACTAGGATCTTTAAGACTTCTTTCTCTTGATCTCATATTCTAGCTTCTTTTCCTTATTCATCAACTAGGGTTGGACTTGGAAGCACGCCAAGGAAGAAAATGAACCATCCCAAGGAGGGGATTTGCATTCCATTTGACTTCAACAAGCTCATCCAATAGGTGTTGTTTCTGTCTTTTTATTATGGTAATGAAACTCTCACATTTTTCAATTCCGTTGTTCACATTAAGTACAATATTCTTTATGATTTTGGAATTTATCTATTGTATGATATAGGGTTTAATGCATGTGAATAGATCTAAGGTTTTATTGATAGACTCTTTAACCATTTTTCTATGGCTCAATACACAACCATTGAGCTTAAGGGGGTTTTGCTCACCCTTCAAAATGACTTGGAGAATTCACATTGGAACTAGTTCGTCATTGGAGCTCCAATTTTTCGGGGAAATGGAATCCATGGAGTAGAATTTTAAAGAAGAGAAGAATTGAAGGTTATTCTAGAGGAATAAGCTCGGAGACAAATAATCTCTCTCTTGTCTCTACCATTCATTTCCCTCATGCTTGCTTGTGTTCTTTCCTCAAGGAACCAAGATTTATTCATTCACCATAGTTAGAGAGAGATTTCAAGAAGGAAAAGGACTCATCCCAAGGAAAGTGTTGGGGCCCACCTACATCCATTCACTCTTATCAGGTGATATCACATATTTCAAGTTTTTTTCATTGGACTAATATATGAGTATTGTTGTTTTCCTCCATTTTTTTGTATTTTTAATGGCATTGTTGTGGTTGAATTTGTAATCCAATTGCATGCATGCTTTCTTTCTATTTATTTGATGTTACGATACTCTTGTGCTTGTCCCACAACTAACATTTGTATATTTTTTAGCTTACAACCTAGCTAAATCAATGGGTTTTTATCACCATTGAAAGGAAACCCCTAATATACTAGTATTGTCTAAGAGGTGTTTCCTTTCTTTTTCAATAGCAAAAACTCTGAAAGGTGGATGGATATGAAAAAGACACTAGTCTGTTATCAACCATTTATTATATTTTGGCATTAGTTTTGAGTGAAGAGAATACTACTAGAGGAATATGAATATAGAAATGGACTTGTTGATGTCGCATTGAACTTATTTACAAATTTAATGCCAAATAACCTAATAGGGGAAATGTTTTTTGTTCCTAAGTGGGTGATTTCCTTACTTCTTATACTTGACCATATGCTACAATCCAAGCTACATCTTAATCCAGATGCTTAGAACACTATTTCTATGAGAGGAAATTCACTTGTCTCTAACTTTGAAGGTGCAACTTTAGCTAATGTAGCATGATAGTTCCAAGGTCTAAGGAAAATGAAGCATCAAGGCATGCTAAAGAAATTAACATTGAATTAGTTATGGAGTGGCTCTCCAGTCATCCTTAAGAGCTAACATAAGAAGAATATGAAATTTCCCAAGCTCTTTCCTTGTCATTGAGTAATTGTGAGGCTCCCAAAGACAATGTAAATGGGAAAGGAGGAGAGGTTTTTTTATGAAGATAAACATATGGTAAATCCTCCCATTGAGGATATCCTAACTACATGTATGGATCTATTGCAAAGTATGGATGACATTGCTTTCTCCATGGCCTATTTGTTTGTGACTTTGTGCAGTGAGAATAAATTCGAATACCATCTAAGAGTTGTTTTCTTTCTTATTCCACAATTAAAGATTTATAAGGCAGATGGATCTGAAAAAAGGCACAAGTCCATTATAAACCATTTCTTATATTTTTTGCATTAGTTTTGAGCGAAGACAATAGTGCAAGAGAAATAGGAGCAGAGAATGGACTTGTTGGCGTCACATTGGACTTATTGACAAATTTTATGCTAAATAACCTAATAAAGGAAAATGTTTCAATTCTTAAGTGGGTGATTGCCTCATTACTTATACTTAGCCATATGCTACAATGCAAGCTCCAACTTACTCTAGATTCTCAAGACACTATGGATATCAAATGATCTTAACTTGTCTCTAAGTTTGAAGATATAATTTTAGTTGGTGTAAGTGTTATAGATAACGATAAAAAGTCTTCCTTAGATGACAACAACAAAGGCTATAGTCTAGTCATGGATATTTTAGGAGAGCCTTTGGGATACATGACAACATATGAACATCATAGAGTAATGAATATTTCTTGCAACTATTTGCAACTACACCTTCCATTGGTTATACTATAGGCATTTCTTTAGTTGTGTGCTAGACTAACAAATTCATGTTCGATGGCAATGCAATTTCTTGAGAGAAGTGGATTGTCTTCCATTTTGACCCTTATTAGAAGTCATTTTCCCCTAGTAGGTTTTGATAGTGTACTAGATACTATTATACACCATCTTCTTATGGGTCCTCAGACTCTTTAGATTGCAATTGAGGTAGAGATATGATAGACTCTGCTCAAAATTTTAAATAGTCACAATGATCACATTTCTTCTCAAACATTATTGACATCTATGGCGATACTCATTTCTCAAGATCCAACAATTTTTATGTAGGCTACTACTGTGGTTTGTTAACTATAGATAGTTGGGGCAAGTCCAAATGTCATTTTTTCGAAGGAGAGAGGATAAATGAAAAGGTAAAGAGAAGGAGAAATTGAAGAACAAGGACAAGGAAAATGATAAAGGAAAAGGTTTTTGGCAGACTGAGGCAGGTGTTCCATCTGTTGATTTTTGTTAGGTTCTCAAAGTAAGCAAGCCATATGATGGGCTCGATAAATATGCCAAGGGTAATAATAAGGTTCCTCATAGATTTACCTATGTTTTAGATCAAATTTTAGAGGTAATACTATATTATGTGAAATTTCAACAATAGCCATGGAAGTTGATGAATCTACTCCAAAGGAAACTAGAAAATAAAATATGGATGAATTGACAAAATTAGAAAGTGACAAACTTTTTGAAATTTTTGCAGGGTTGGTAAAGTTGATCTTATTTTGAAGCTGATGAGTGACATTATTCTCATGTATATTCATGTAGTGAGTGTAGTCCCATGGTGGGGTTCATAAATTAGTAAAGGTTGTGGACCTTGACAAGAAGTTGAGTTCTCAAGATATAGTGTACATGTGTACCACTAGAAATAAAATCCAAGAAGTTTGGGCCAATAAAGGAGTTAAATTGTTACACCTTCAATTTATGGAAAATAATATTTTAGTATTCTAACCATCAGTTAAAAAGGCCAAATTGACCAAAGTTAGAAGGATTTGTCAAAATTAGAAGGATCCGTCAAAGAGCACCGAGGCAACATGTAAATTTTTCCAAATCAATGATATGCTTTTTTTAATTGCAGAGATATTAGCATAAAAAAAGGGATTTGGAAAATGATTAATATTAAAAAATATTCCTTTCCAATTAAATATTAAATATTTAGGAGTAAAATACATAAATAAGTTACAAAAAGAAGACAACTAATGATATATCCTTCAAAATTTGAGAGAAATATTATAAGTATAGACCTATAAATGACTAACATTGATGGGAAGAATTATGCTTCTAAAAAAAATGCTACAAATTATGCCCATCCTTAATTGCTTAGTCCTAGCATATAATAACACAAACAACATAAAATACTCATAATGGAGCCAAAAAAGAAAGAAGATGGCATTGCAATAGTAGCCACTAATAGAGTGCCTAGGTGCATACTTGGTTGGCTAGATCCTAGTCTGCTTCGTAGCATATTGCAGTAACATGTAGAAGTTTTTCAACCTTGTCTACACAAAATAATATTATTGAAACTAGAAATATAATGTTTTAAACATTCTTGACAATTTTATATAAGCTTAACAATCAAACTTGCAAGCCTATCATGGGTTCCATATAATTATGTTGATGGCATATTCACTTAATTCTTTAACACACATTGTTCAAATTGCACTCATGTTTATGAACTATTTATGATTATAATAATATAAATTATCAATTATCCATTGTAGATCTAATTGCTTTCTAGCACAAAGCTTATCTAAACAATGGTTTTAATCAAAATTGTCAAGAAAGAACATAGAAACTTATTGAAAAAATCATAGTAACTTTATCAGTCACATTAGATGTTTTTAACTCGTGCATAAACCCCAAGCTATGAAGAGTACTTAAAGATTATGGAAGCATAGAAAGGAAAGCTTTAAATCTGAATTAAGTTGTTTTTTTATAGTAACGAGTTAGAACTTAGTATATTTGGCCTATGTATGTGAGGTGAAGGAAGTGCAGTGATATTGACAGGATATAGAGGGAGGCTAGTCAACTCTAGGACCAATTGAAAAATTAAGTGGGGAAATAGTGAGGATGTAGAAAATAAGGTTTTGTAGAAGACTTCTTCTAATTTTTTTAGGAAATAGGGCAAGCAATAGAGGAATCTAGACACTAATAACAAATGCATGCTGCTTTGAATGTGACTTTTCTAGTTCTATTTTCATGGTCAAGAAAAGAAGTAGCCACCTCTCTAGATGGTTTTAGAATAATTATTTATGTACACATCATATAAAATCTTAACAAAGTTTATAGTGAACAGATTGAAATCTCTACTCCTAGAAGTTATTGCTGATAGACAAGGAGGATATATAGAGGGTAGACAACTTATGGATCAAGTGGTGATTGTAAAATAACTTATTCACTCATTCAAAAAATGAAAGGAGGGGTATAATCATCAAAATAGACATGTCTAAAGCCTATAAAAGGGTAGATTGTGAATTCTTGCAAGGGTATTCTTCTCCAACTTCTTGAGAGAGATTTGCAAAACTTATATATAAATTGATTCCTTATTTGTTTTTGGAACTATTTACTTTTTAATAAGAATATGATACTAGGCCCTTTGAATTCTAGTTGGAATTTCACTAATTGAAGATCTATCTAACAATTTCAATTTACAAGTTTAGGACATCTTATAAAGTAAATAGGATGTTTATTCTAGGAAAGAGAAGTTGAGTGCTTATTTGATTGTGTAGAATTGGTTTCTATTAACTCTTAGATATTATTAGCATCATCATGGTATTTCCTTTGCTTGACATTTCTAATTAATATTGTAGAAACAATAGGTTACTTTGCTTTATTTCAAATAAGTAGTGCTATGAAGTGCCTAAAGTGTTGGATGTTTGGATGTTTGTGTTTAGTTGAATACATTTTGTTACAGTTGGTATTCAATAGATATCAGAGATAATGTTTTCCATTATTTGATATTTTCCTAGATGGAGTGATTTATCTGTTGTTTTAAGTCGCTCCCATTTTAACACATTTCAGTAGGAAGGTGGCCTATCTATGGACATGATTCGTTTAATAGGTGAGATGTGATAGATCTAGTTGGGCTTGTGTTTCTCTTTCCATCTCTATTGTATGCCTTTTGTAATAGTATGTGTTTTAGTAAGAAGGTGTGTATTAAATGTGTGTATGATGTTTCAGGGTTTGTTGTTCTAGGGATTACAATTCAGGTCTATTTGACATTGTAAGTGGCCATTTTCTCTTTTTGTTAAATTTGAAACAAATCTATGTAAGGTACCAGATGTATTATAATAAGCAGAAACATAAATATTGCAACAAATACCAACGAAACAACAAAATATAGAGAATAAAAACACCAACAATGATATCGTTATTGATAGAAAGCCAAGTTCACTTGCCTCTTCAAGGGGGAAACCTCCAACATAGTAGAACTATATTACAATACTTCTCAAGACAAGTCTTTCTCATGCCTTCTACTCCTATTTATACTAATTCCATCTTCTAAAAAATATTCGAGAGGAAGATCTTTATAGAATCGGAAGCTTCTATTAAGTCTTCTTACATTAGACTTGTTCACATTATCAAATAGGCCTTATTAACTAATGTCAACCTTTATTACATGGAAAATATATTATTCTACCTACATGAGGGGTTAGGGAGGTTATGTCCCTAACATGCCCTCCCCCTTGAAAAACAACCTTGTCCTCAAGGCTTGAGATGAGGAAATTGTTGCAGAATGGTAGTCAACTCTTAGGTGGAACTGAAGTTGCATCCTTCCACTAAACTAACACTTCCTTGATGGTGCATTGACGAAGAAGGCACTCACGCTGGTCCAATACTGCTTGTGTATGCAACCAAATGAAACCTTCTTCATCCAACTAAGGGAGACTAGTTTGAATCTAGCACTTAGTTCCAATCACTTTCTTTAAGCATGAGACATGAAAAATATGATGGAGGTTAGAGTGTTTGGGTAGAGCTAACTGGTAGGCCACAGAACCCACTCACTTGAGAATTATATAAGGACCACAAAATTTTGGGGCAAGTTTTTTATAGTGTTCAAATTTAAGTGAAGTATGCTTATAAGGTTGTATACGAAGAAACACTTGGTCCCCTTTAGCGAATTGACATTCATAATGGCCTAATCTGCTTATTGCTTCATGAGATTCTAAGCCAATACCAATTTTTCTTTGAGGTTATGGAGAATGTTTGCTTGGACTATAAGATTAATGTCAACCTCTTGAATCTTGGAGACACTTGATATGTATGAGAGAACCGACAATTGATTTTTCCCATAGATTGCTTCAAAGGGAGTCATGCAAGTGACAATATGGTAGGATGTGATGTACCACCATTCAACTAGGGGTAACCACTAAGCCCACTGGTTTTTTCTATCAGATGCAAAACATCACAAATACATTTCCAAACACTTGTTGACAACTTCAGTTTTTCCATCAGTTTGAGGATGATAGGTGGTGCTGAGATGCAATTGGGTTCCCCAGAGCCTGAATAATTCTTGCCAAAAATTGTTGGTGAAATTTGGATCACGGTTAGAGAAAATAGAGTAAGGCATGTCATGGAGTTTGAATATATTATCCATAAAAATTTGGGCCACTCTAGAAGCGGTGAACGGGTGTTGAAGAGCACGGACATGAGATATTTGGAAAGATGATATACTACCACCATGATGATTGACTTGTTTCCTGATTTAGGTAAGCCAACAATGAAATCAATAGAAATATCCCTACAAATAGCAGGTGGATTCATGAGCAATTGGAGTGTGCTTGAAGCTTTGAATATTTCACCCTTATTGTGTTGACATGTATCAAATTCAACCACAAAAGTGTGGATTTCCTATTTCATGTCGTCCCAGAAAAAATAATGTTTGACCTGTTCGCAGGTTTTGGTAAATCCTGAATGCCCAGTTGCGGGTGAAGCATGAAACCTAGAGAGCACCATGGATTTAAGGTTTGACTGTTTTCTTAAATACAAATGACCTTTATAACAAAGCTCTTCATTGTTCCAAGAGTACCGGGAGAAGCTTGAGGATCCTGTTGCAATTTTTAGATCGGGCTAGAAATTTCGGGGTCTTGTAACTATTCCTGGCGAATGACCTAAAGCCAATCTTCTACAATGAATGAGAGGGAAAAGAGAGACCCGTCTTCTTCATCTTTTCTATAAGGAGCATCAACTACCACATTTTCTTTGCCCTTTTTTTAGATGATCTCATAATCAAGTCCAAACAGCTTCGTCACCCATGTTTATTTCTCTTGGGATGAAATTCTTTGTTCCAGAAAATACTTGAGGCTACGATGATCAATTTTAATTTGGAAGTGTTTCTCCAATAAATAGATAAGGACACCAGAGATCCACTACATGCAAAATAGTCAACATTTCCTTTTCAGAGGTTGATTGTCCCAAATGTCTCTTTGATAGTTGTTTTCTAGTGAAAGCCAGAGGTTAGACATCTTGCATGAGATTTCCCCAATTCCTTTCTCGAACGCATCGCATTCCAATACAAAAGTCTTCGTGAAGTTTGGGAGTGCGAGCACAAGATTTGTGCACATAACATATTTCAAGGCTTGGAAGGATTGAGTAGCTGCTAGAGTCCAACTGAAAGCATTGTTTTTAAGGAGAGCAGTGAGAGGAGTTCCAATTTTTCCATAATTTTGAACAAACTTGTGATAATAGCTCGTTAAACCTAGGAAACTACGCAAACTTTTAAGACTTTTAGGGTGAGGTCGATCCTTCATAGCTTCAATTTTCTTAGGATACACTCATACACCATCCTTTCCAACAATATGACCCGGGTACTCTACTTTAGAGGCTCCAAAAGCACATTTAGATCGTTTGAAAAAAAGTTGGTGCTAAGATAGTACATGGAGAACTTGATCCACATGGGAAAGATGGGCTTGTCAGGTTTTACTATAGATGAGAATATCATCAAAGAAAGATAAGAAACAATGATGAAGGAAGGGACAAAAGACATGATTCATGAGACTTTGAAAAGTGGAGGGAGCATTACATAGGCCAAAGGGCATGACCAAGAACTCATGGTGACCCTCACGAGTTCAAAATGCAATATTGGGAATGTCTTCTTCCTTCATATGTTTATGGTGGTAGACAAAACAAAGATCAAGTTTGGTAAAGTACTGGGCACCACTCAATTCATCCAAAAGGTCATCAATGACAGGGATGGGAAATTTGTCCTTGATTATGATTTTGTTGAGGCCCGCATGAAAATTAGGACACATGCACCAAGTGCCTTCTTTCGTGAGTACCATGAGTACTGGAGAATAATAGGGATTGGTACTCGGATGGATAACACTCACTTCTAGTAATTCTTGAACACTTTTCTCAATTTCATTTTTTTGGGCAAAGGGATGATGGTAAGGGTGAACATTAGGAGGAATATTTCTAGGGACTAAAGGAATGGAATGATCATGGACGTCGTGAGAAGGGAAAAGGCCATGGGGGGTGTTAAAAATAGCTTGGTGTCAGGAGATTATCGATTGGAGGTCAATATGTATAGAGGGTGTCTCAACGTCTTGAATAGAATGGAGTTGGTAAATAATTCTAGAATGACCTTTTTTGAGTATCTTTTCTATTTGATGGGAGTTGATGATCTAAAGTGAGCCTATTGTGATGCCTTGAAACTTATACTGTTGTCCCTCATGTTGGAATTGCAAGGTGAGGTCCTTAAAATCCATGGTAATGGGGCTGAGACTGCACAACCATTGAACACTAAGAACTATGTCACAACCTCCCATGTTTATATAAAACATATGCGATTTCATGCGATATTGACCAATTTGTAGGCACACATTTTCACAACACCCCCTACATTTCATGTAACCACCATTGGCAATCATGACCTAAAAATTCTTAACTGTACAGATATAGCAATTGAATTCTTGGGCAATGTGACGATGAATAAAATTATGGGTGTTGCCACTATCAACTAGGATGATGAATTTCCTATGTTTAATGTAGCCAATTAGCCACTATCAACTAGGATGATGAATTTCCTATGTTTAATGTAGCCAATTAACCTGAGGGTTTGGGGAGCATAGAAGCTAGTGAGAGCATTTAATGAAATTAGTAGTTCAACTTCGAGAGGGTCAGAGGGCGAAGTAGGATCATTTTCTTGGGGTATCTCTTCAACAGGGGAAACATCAACATCCTTGAGGATATCCATAAAAATATTATGTTCTTTGCACTTGTTCCCCATAAAATATTTTTCCATCACACTTATAGCAAAGGCCCTTGAGTTTCCATTCAACCATTTCTACCCTAGTTAATCTCTGGATCTTGAGAGGAGTAGCAGGAGGGGTGGGATTGGTGGGTCTAGGGCGATGAATAAATGAGGGTTTTTTTGTTTTGGGCAGAGACAATATGTTGTTCTTATTTGGTGTGATTAGTATCTTCCAACCAAGTATGGGGGCAAGCCATGAGGACCTGGGCATAGATTTCATCCTTTAGATCACTGATAAAGAATTCCCTGAAGAAGGCATCAGCCATGCCCTTCATTCTGAAATTCAAGTGCTCAAAGGTAGTTATAAAGTCTTCCACTATGTCATATTGTTTCAACTTGGTCAAACGACCTAAATGGTGGGTGTTTGTGTCAAAGATTGTTTCAACTTGGTCAAACGACCTAAATGGTGGGTGTTTGTGTCAAAGCATTCATAAATGTCTGTAACAAACTATGCCCAAGAAACATACCCATGTCCTACATTTTTACTCCATTTCCACCATTTCCATCATCAGGATCTAGATAGAGAACACCATAAAAAAATTTGGCCAACTCATTAGTAATTCCATGCAAAGAAAAATAATGGTCCATTTGAGTGACTCATCCCGTGAGATCGAAGCCATCAAATTTATTGACCTCAACTTGAGGAAGATGAGGATCATGATGAAAGGAGTTGGAATGAAATGCCATAGTATAGGAGGACTAAACACCATCTAAGTGTGATGGTTGGTTAGAGAAGGGATCAGGGCCCTAGGATTGATTCAACAACTAGTTGAGAGTGGCTTTGATGGTGTTAGGATTGATTCAACAACTAGTTGAGAGTGGCTTTGATGGTGTCAAATTTGCTCGTGAATTTGTCAAATTTTCCTGTGACTTTGTCAAATTCGCTTCTAACTTGGTTCTGGAAGATTTCAAATTTGGAATTGGTCGAGGCAATGTTAGAATTCAGTTTTTGGATGTTCTCCTTTTTCTATTTGGTGTCGACCTGCAAGTCTTGGTTGTGAACGGTGTCCATTTGGGAAATCAGGGTTCCTGGGATGGGGAGTGAGTCCACTGAAAAAAGGATGATAAGTTATATATACCACTGCAATCAAGGTGACAAGGGTAAGCCAATGGGATAGGTGTCAAATAATGGTGTCGGGAAGGGGGGTGGGTCCATGCGAAAAAATAGCTTAGAAATGATAGGTACCATGATGATTAAGGCGAAGAGAGGAATCCAATGGGAGAGGTCCCGGATAAGGGTGCTGATGGGACCACTATTCTCATTTTTTTTACTTCTGCAGAGTTATACTCTACCCAAAGAATATTACAGTGAAAAAATGCCCAAATTTTTAATAGGAAAAATTGTGTAGGAATTTCACAACCAGAATGCAGGAGGCATGGTTGTGTGACAAGATATCCCTTCTATCCCTTTTTTGTTTTTTTTTTGTTCCTAAGGGTTAAGATTTTTAGGGTTCCTACAAACAAGGTTTTACCATGTGCTATAGCTCTCTAATATACATTTGGAGTCAAATAGTAGTACTCGACCCAATATCTTAGAGCACCAACTAAAGAGGTTCGATCGTACCCTTATCCATACTACCTGATTACCCAGGTACTAGAGAGTATCTTC
>CBVK0102019540.1:0-10309 GCA_900067695.1 Picea abies | reverse complement strand
AAGAGTTGGTGGACGTAGCCCCACGCTGGGGGTGAACCATGTATATCCTGTGTTATGGTTTCTTTGTGTGATTGATGTGATTTACACTTAGTGCGGTGATCTTTATGTATGTTAGATGCATCTAATATAGTATCTTAGTTCTTAGTAATGTTAATGAATGCTAGGTCTGATCTATTTCTATGCTCTAAGTGCTTGGATGTGTTAGATCTTGTTGAATATTGCATTGCTCTGTAATTAGGGTTTTACTTACGATGTGAATAAGGGTTAAATACTAATGAATGTTAACTTATAAGTGCTCTATTAAGTATTGTAACCATAGATCTATGTCCCAGCTAGGTTGCAGACACTTGAGTCTTGCAACCCCCCTGCCTCTACCTCAGGTGAGACTTCATCTACTTCGCAGGTGTTGCTGAAAGGGCCAGTAGTTAGGGTTTTGTTGGTGCATTGTTGAAGCGTTGAACCCTGAGTCTGCCCCTGTGTACCAACACCAGTCCATTCGACATCACCTGCAAGCAAATGAAGTCTCACCTGAGGGGTCTATGGGGATTGCAGGAACCAAATTTCCACAGTGTGAGTGGATTGGAGACCATTTATAACTTATTCAACCTGTGCGATTTATACAACACCTGAATAACATATGCGGTAGAGTAATCATTCATACATGATAAAGATAACATTCGCTCACCTATGTGTTGTTTCTATACGTAAACCCTTATGTGAAAGTAAGATCAGTATAACTATTATGCATCATATTCATCATCTATTTAGTAAATAGAAAAATAATCATAATAAACACAGCATGCTCAATAAATTAGAAACACACACACACACAAGTACACCATGTTTTAACATGGTTCACCCCAAACTTAGCTACATCCACAACGGCTAGATTCTATTGATATTATTCATTCAATTCTTCATTACATATGCACACTGTGCTATACAAAATGCATGCAACTATAGTTCACCATACTACTTGCCTAGTCATTTGTTGCAGTGCACACCTACTGATTTTGCATACCTCAAATATAATTGTCTACAACCGCAGAGTATCCAAACATAGTCCGAAACATAGACAATGAATTTACCCACGACACACCACACACTATCTTCCCCCTAACTATCACACCCTTTTACATATTTATAAAATTTCATTAGGGCTTATCTCGTTACAAAATATCCACAAACGCCCAAAATGCCTTAACGACTTATAATATTACTCCTCAAAATGCGTGTCTTGGTCCTTTTTCTAACTCCCTTCTTCTTTGTGCATGCTTTCTGTCACTTTTTCCTATATCCTGCATAGTTGACTTGCGGCGCAATATTCAAGAATTGTCCCAAAAATTTCCTACTCCAACAAGCCCCCAACACTCAGTTATGGCACGTCCTGAGCCACTCAGGGTTGTGGTTTCTCCTGTTGAACTTATGCAAACAAACTGTAAAAAATGGCCTTAGATTTTGTAACCTTATCGTCCACCTATGTTTCTTGAGCCAAAACTACATTCACAATATGTGTTGTAATTGGTGATTTGATTTTCTCTTGACTCTCATGTTCTAACTGTTTGACCGCCTCTTATATATCTACCGGTTCCTCCATCACCTTGTAAGCAACTTCCTGTAGCAGCAAAATTTTCGTTTTCTATGCATGTTGCTTTTCCTGAAGTTGATTGATCTCATTACTGCGCTTTCGATTCTCCATAATGGCTTTCATATTTTCATTTGGTGGCAGAGTGAAGGTCGTTGCAACTATCTTCACTAATTTCTCTTGAAGGGGTTGTATCTGAGTTGCCAAATTTTGTAGTTCGGTGTCTTCTATTAGCTGCATCCATAACTGCGCAGTTTATTCACAATACTTAGCACATTTCATTTCTAATTCTTTAATATTCTCTACTACCTTATGTGTGGTTTCTCCCCTCTGTTCTTTCTTTTCTGGTGGAGTCTTGGGCATGGTGCATGCTTCTAATTCCACGATCTTAGCGCGATATCCTTTAACAACTTCTGAAATTTTGTCCACTTTCTCCTTTGGCGTTGTCTCTGCTACTACAGGTTTCTCCACTACTTCCCTATAAACCTTTTGCAAGGCTTTATTCAGCTTCGTTGTGTCCTCCTATCCCAAATCTTGTTCCATCGCTAAATCCCTACATTTGGCCTCTGTTGCAACATTTTCTTGTGTAGCTTCCTCCAACTTTGTTTCTACCAACTCTGTGCGGTATGTGATCTCTTGAGTGATAATTTCTTGGATAGTTGTGAGGTCATCATGTGATAAATTCGATAAGACTAAGTAAATGAAACTTGGTGCTAGCACCTGAACTTGCAATTCCATAGGAAGAAAAACTATTGCTTCAGTTGTGATCTTGATTTTCCTACATTTTTGGCCCATGTCTCTCATGGCAGCTCCTAGATTTACTATACTTTATGTGGGATCCATTGTTGGGCGTTGTCTTGAATATATGCGAATAGCTTACAATAACCCATGCAGATAGGTTATTTGTTCCTGTATTTCTGAATTTCCCTACGTCACTTGTTGGACTGCTTCCTCCATAATTTCTCTAACCTGATCACTTATTTTGTCAAAGTCATCCTCCGACAAGATTTGTACAGTAACTGTCAGCTTCGTTGCTTTTATTTTTGCACAGTAGTGGACGATGCCCCATTTTTTCTCTTCGTACCTGTGCACAATGTTGGCTCGTCTGTTTCTCCATTGTCTCCATCATCATTCCCATTTTCATCGTTGGTTTTCTCTTCATTCTTGGTTTGATTCTTCTACGTTTCGACCTTTTCCTCTTGTTCGGATTCTGTAAGGGAAACTTTCCACTCTGTGAGCCAATCCAACATAATGTCTCACATATCTGCCTCTATTAGTCTATAATGGAAAGTTAACCACTTCCAGTTTGGGTCTCTTTTTTCCTACACATATATATGATGTGGCCCTACCCAGAAATACGCAACTCGATTATAGGCTTGTACAAGTTGTGGTGTCACCCAGGGATTATCCTGTATATTTTGTCGAATTATCTACTTACATATATAAAAATTGATATTATTGTTAGTTTATCACCTTTTGTTCGAAGTATGTTATAAGTTAGTGTACCATGGGGCCAGACAGGTTTTGTTTGTCATTGTTAGGAACTAGGTGTCGTCTGGTTCTTTGCAAGCTACTAGTGTTATGAGTATCAATAACTAGGAATAATGGAATTCAATCCCATTATCCTGTGCTTCTTAGAAATCCTGTAAAAATTGATTAAGTAGAAATGGGGCCCAAGTAATCTATATACCTTGCACACATTTATTTGTGACAACTATTGCACCAGTTAGAACTTGATCTTTGTGGCATTTTCACATCAATTTACAGGCAATGACATATGTCACAAAAATCATTGGTGCATTATTAATGTAGGCTAAGGCCAAATCGTTCCCTGCTCATTTTTTACCATACTTTTATTTCATTTACAGATAAAAATGATGATCTGTTGGTTACTTGGACTGACCCAGGTTCTGATCTCAAATGGGTTTCCAACAAAACCCTCAAAACTATCGGCCCTCTTGGTAAACCAGAAGGCAATGCTGGACACAAAGTGCACATCATAGTCTCACTCAACATATATTTATGGGGGACTACAATACTTAGGTGTTTGTAGTCTAGGAAGGAGAGGGGACAGTGTTCAGTTTCTTTCCCTTAGGCATCATCATCATTAAGCATTTATCTACTTCTAGGATTCATTCATCTTTAAACCTATGCATGCATGTTGTTATAACTAGTTTTAACCATTCATTCTTTAGCTAATGATTAACAAAATAGTAAAGCATTCATTAACAACACATAGAAGACATTATTTTACCATGGTTCATCCCTCCTTGAGCTACACACATAAAGTTATGGCTCTTCTTCTCTTTTAGTTATTCTGCTGCAAAATATGCATTGCACACATTACATTTTCAGAATTACAATCAAAAGGAGGGTAAGTACCCTCTAGGAGGCTGACTATATCACACCAGGATCCTCAGTCTATGACCTAACCCTAAAAAAATAACTTATTCCACTCTACCACAATAACCATAACAAAACTCACAATAATCAATAACTTTCGAACGACCACACTAACAACAACAACAACCCTTACCTATACCTCCTAGGTCTTGATTTATACTACCCTATTGGCTTATAGTCGTTACAATCTTTGTCAAAATCCCTAACCCTAACATGGTTAGGCATGTCTACATGTGTGCAACGTTGTTTTTCCTCCTGCATGTTTTTTTTCTTCTTTTTTTGCATGTTGTTTTCCTGCCACCTGTTGCACGTGCTCCAAAAATAGGTCTTTCTTTCCAAAAATAGGCATGTTCCCAAAATAGATATTTCTCCCAAAAATAGGCATGTGCCCAAAATAGACTTTTCTTCCCAAAACAGGCTTGCACCCAATAGGCCCCCAACACTGACATGTGGCTCATCCTAAGCCACTCAGGTGGTGCAAGCTCCCTGTATAGCCTTTTCCAAGCTATGGAACTTCTCTGCTAGTTCATTTCCTTTTTCCTCCATCTACGCAACTTTGTCTGTTAGTGCCTTGACTATCTGCACTGTTATCTGTTCTTGTAGAAATTTTGCACTTTCTGAATGTTCCTGCGCCATCCTTGTCTTCTCTTCCTCCATCTGTGAAATTATATGTGTTTTTTGTTCTTGAAGGGGCTCCAACTGGGCTTGTCTTTATTTCTTATTGATCTGCTTTGTCTTTAACTCTGTCTGCAGAGTCTTCATTTCCTAGGTTCCCTTCAAGTGCTTAGTAATGCTCATGGTTTTCTGTCATTTCTTTAACTCTTGTATGACAACACTGATTTTCTCCTCTTGTTGGTCCAACTATTGGAACTTTTCATCCTCTTCCAAAATGGTCCAAATCTATGTAGCTCTGTCGAACAGTTCTACAACTTCCCTTGCTTTCTTTGCCATCTTTGCTATCTGGAGTGCAGATTGTTGTTCTCTCTTTTCTCGAATCTCAAGAGGACTCGTAGGATTATTTTTTTATTTGAGTTGCTTGATTTCCTGCCTATATCCCTCAGTCATCTGTGAAATAATTTTTTTATTTTCTTTTTCACTCCTCTTTGGTGCTTGTGCGCTATCTAGGATGTGGTCATATACCGTTGTTAGCCCCTGCTCTATGATCTAGATTATTTTCAGCACGAAATGAGAGTGGGGATATAATAAATAAATGTACAGAGATGTATCGGATATACAAGAATATAACATAAATATATCATAGATATAAACATAGAGATACAATAATATAGAATCTATATTAATTTGCGAAATGTACAGAACTGTAAAAATACAGGGTGAAAGACTCGTTAGAATGGTGGCAACTTATCTTTGAGAAGAGATGTGACAGCTACTCGCATTCACAAGAAGATTTTTGCTACAATGAGGCTCCAAAGTCCTTTTTTTAACATAATTAAAATCCAAAACCCTAACCCCGAAAGATGAAAATCCAAAAGGTTTGCAGGCCCCGATGGGGGTAGTTGATACGTCAACTTCTCAGGGGCGTAAATGTTTCATAGGATCTCCGTTTGGGGCACTCGATACACCGTCGAAAAGGTATAAACAAGAAGAACGATTTTCGACTAGCCTAGGCCAACGTGTTCAACAATTTCCTGGGCCCCAAATCCCCATAAAATGTCGTTTAGGGCCTCAAAATGACCCCAAAAGTTTGGAACCCAAAAAACTACCAAGGTGGAAAATTGTTTTTCGAGCTAGTGGAATAGGTGGGTGGCCACCAATATCCACATGGATCACTCTAGCTTGTCAACACGTTCTTTCTCCCCCTCTTTCTCCGAGGTCAATTGGTCAGAGGTGATTTGTAACATTTCTGTGACTCCCCTACACACCTCCAAGTTAGTGGCATCTGCACGGACTCTAGATTGTATGTCTTGCATTATACTATCCTAGAGTCCATATAGTGCCTTGGTGGGTATCTGCGCCATGACTACCTCAAATTGGTCAATGTCCCCGATGGTTTTTTGTGCATTCTCTTGATCCATTCTGAACATTTGTTGTGTGACTATGAATGCATCCCTACCTTGTACTACTAGTTGAATTGTCTCATATCCTTCTTTCTGCACTGAGGGTCATTGTGTCTTTTCATGTTGTTGTGCTATGGTCTGTGGTATTGTATGTCTATGTAATTTTTGTAGAGTTTCATGGAATTCTATGAGTTTGGACATGATCTCTTCTCTTTGTGCCTCTACAGCGTGGACCACTTTTTCCTCCCTGTCCTGGACCTTGTGAGTGATGAACTCAACATCATCCTCTGTCAAGGTGATGACTAGGTATTCCTTGGTATAATTCATCTTTTTGCACATCTCCTCTACCTGCATTGTATTCCTTTTTGTATGTGAGGGATACACCCCAATCGTTGTGACCTTTACCTTTTCCTCGTCAACCTGATATGTGTCCCCATTTTTGGCATCTTGTTGATTGTCTATCCTGGTCACTGTCGCTATCCTCCTTGGTATTTTTGGCACTGCGCTGCTTCTCGATGCCTAAGTGTGTGCTACAACCTTCTTAGTGTTATCATCTAGGATATTTTTTTGTTGTTGAGGGACCTGCTTCATCCTTCCCCTTGGGCTTGGTGGATTTTGTTGCGACTGACTTTGTTGCTAGTTTTTCTACTAGCATCTTCCACTGCGTTAGCCACTCTTTTATTATCTAGTCAATCTCTTCCCTTGTGAAAAAGATTTCATCTCTAGCCATGCCTTCTTCGGATCAATTGCAGCCTATATCCACATGTGGTCCTTGGATTCCTTAAACCTGGATATCCCTTCATTTTCCTGGATCACCTCCATAAGAATGCGCCACACATTGGTTGTGCGTTGTTGTATCTCTTCTAGCAACATCACAAATACTGTGTTATTTTCCTGTTGTTTTTTATTTTCCTTGGCCTTCCAGAGGGACTCATATCTAGCCACATAGAATTTTCCTTTCCTATCCAGAAAGGCTGAAAACTTTGGCTCCTTCCATCATACCAAAGCTATGAGAATGATGAGCCAAGAATAATGGAACTCGGTTCCATTATCCTATGCATCTCTACAATCGATCAAAAATTGGTTCCGGAGGTACGTCGCCCAATTGGACATTACTCCCTTCGCACATTTCGTGACTACTGTGATGACTCATGCTGGAGCTTCTTCTTTCCTACACTTCCTCAACAACTTGCAAGCCATGAGCTTGTTGGCAAACCTTGTCGCATTGTCATTGATATCTCTGAGCACAATGCCCTTGTTTCACCTGCTGGTGCCAAATTGTGCTTTTACCAACTCAATGATCTCCTTCTCACACACCTTGTTGTCCAAGTACTCCTCTGACTGTGGGACTACTATAGGTAATCCCATAATCTTAGCGATCAATGCCACATCAAGCTGTATTGACCTATCCATCCAAAGGATGCCGCTATGTACCCAGGCTAACAACTGTTTGACAAAAAGCCAAACATTTTTACCATGCTTGAAGTGCGTTATGTCCAGGAGGTTAATTATCCCAGAGTTGTAAAGCCCTTTTATCCACTGCACACGCTCCATTATTGGCTGCCTAGGGGTCCAATTTCCCTTGTGTTTTCTAGGTAGGATTCCTCAACCAAATCTGAGAATTTGGTTGCATTGCACACATCGTGGTCCGAGTACTTAAGTTTCAGTACTTTTCTGAGCACGTCATCCACAGTGACCACTGCGTCTGGGAGGTAGGGAAGTGTAATGTTCATGGCATCCTGTGCCTTTATTTTCTACCCGACAATAGATGGGCATGCCTTTGTTGTTTATGTGTCATCTTCTTCCCTTTCAGAGTCCGACTGGTTGTGATGTCCTCAACCAACACCTCCTATTCGTCGTGACCCTATTGTTGACCCCTCATTTCATCAGGTTTAGTCGGTGTGTTGAGGTTAGGGTTTGGAATGTCATCTCGGGTCCCGAAACTCTGCCTTACTTCCCCTTGTGTTGTTGTTGATGTTTCCTCCTCAACCTATGTCGGGTTGATTGACTCTGTCTAAGAAGTAGTGAAATCTTCAAGCTCAATGACGTTCTCAAGATATTTCTGTTCTAAGACTTTTGTGACCATTGTTTTGATCATAAAGTTCTTTCGGATTCATCGCATAGGTTTTTGATTTTCGACGTTTCGGACCAAACCATTGTGGTCCATCATTAGGAAAATTATAATGAGATATGAAGGAAAAAAGGTATAACAAGTGTGAATAAATACTTGAAAAGTTGTTTATGAAGAGCCGACATATGAAATCAGGAAAAATTATATTTGTTTGTTTATTAATTATTTATTAAGAGTCGACTTAAAGTCTTATATTCTTTATTTTTTAATTTCATTTTAATAAGTCGACTCTTAATAAATAATTAATAAACAAACAAATATAATTTTTCCTGATTTCATATGTCGGCTCTTCATAAAAAAAATTTCAAGTATTTATTTACACTTGTTATATCTTTTTTCCTTCATATCTCATTATAATTTTCCTGATGATGGACCACACTGGTTTGCTCTGAAACGTCGAAAATCAAAAACCTATGCGATGAATCCGAAAGAACTTTCTGATCAAGGCAAGGATATCGAGGTTTACGCTTATCCTTATCATCAACAGACCATGTCTTGGGTTTATCAGATTGCAGATTGTTATTTCTATCCTCCTTATTCTTACCCTTTCCTTTTTTAGATTTTTTTTCATCGGCAGGGGTAGATTGAACTGAATTAACCTCAGAAGTTTTGTCAGTGGAAGGAGTAGGAGTCGGAGCACTTTGAACATTAGAAGCAGTAGATTTGGGATTGGTGTGAGTGGTCGACGAGGATTTAGTGTCAGCATGGAAAGTGTCAATCACACCATCAACAACAGGAGAAACTATTGGGGTTGTTGAGGTAGCGGTGGTAGAAGGGCAAGGAGCATCAGGGAGTAAGTCGTAAAGAGTGCCCATTTGCGAATAAACAAGATCTAGGTACTGAGCGCGACTAATCTCCTGCTCTTTAGTGACAACTCCACCCATGGAAATATCACATGAGATTTTATTGACGAATGATTTGGTGAACTAGTCATTTAATAATTGATCAGGAAGGTCGAGTTTAATCAAGCGTCTCCTCTGTCTCCACTCATGAATGTGATCGGAGATGTGAGTGGCAGAGGATTGCTTAAAGGAATTTAAAATCTCGGTTCCTATCTCGTAGTGGATGGGTAATTGGTAATGTGTGAGAAAAACCATGGCGAGGGTGTTAAAGTCGTTAAAGAAGCCTCGTGGTAATTCTATGTACCACTTTGTGGATAAACCCGTGAGAGTTCGTTGGAAGAGTCATAACCGAATGGAGTCGTCCGTCAAAGAGTTGGATGAGCACCAAAGATGAAAAGTCATAACATGGTAGTTTGGGTCTTCTCTTGGTTTACCGCCAAATTTGGGAATGTCAGACGGTAGCTTGGCTGGTATAATGGGCCAATGGGGAGAATGTAAGATAGGATCATTCAAGATTCTAGACAAGTCGGGTAATCCAAAGTGGATAAAAAGGGCAATTGTCAATTCACTTGAGGGTACTGGTGACTTTAGGGAGGAAGTCTCGTCGATAAACCAGTAGGACCGTAAGCAGTTTGCATGTAAGTTAAAGTTCCTGATAGAATCGGACGTGGATGTGGAGGCATGTAGCCCATAGGGTTGGGTTGGTTGGAAATTTTCCCTTGAAAAGGGACACTAAAGTGAATGTGTGGGCCCCAAGTGGGATTTAAAGAACCGAGATACAGCTAGCCAGAGTGAGGGGGTACAAAAGAGGTAACTTGAGGTTGTTGCCCCGCAGATGATTGTGGATTTCTTTGCGAAAGAAGGTTCCAAAGTTGGGCTAGTGATCTCGATGTATTATGTCCATATAGTGGGTTATAGAGTCCAACTTGAGGTTGTCCTCCAAGTGGAGGATACCCCCCAACATGAGATTTCCCCCCAATGAGAATCTGGTAACCAGAAGTGAACAGATGATGGGTGCTTCCAATTGGATTGGAGCCACTAGGGCCAGATCCCCCAGGAAAAGGTGGATAAGACCCTCTATAGAGGACTTGGGAAGGTGTAGGAACAAAACTGGTAGCAGCATTGTACCCAAGTGGAACAAAAAGTCCAGAAACTCCAGATGGAACCTGGGTAGGGATGGCGGTGAAAGGATTCAAAGCATGATACCCAGGAGGGAGTGACGGGATAGGTCTAGACGAGAGTGGTGTGCCAATGGGAGCTTGGTTAACCACCACATTCCTGGTAGGAATAGTCATAACGTGTGGGACCATAGTAGAATGGGCCATCTGGA